>JAVJIF010024453.1:0-80168 GCA_038442645.1 Agave tequilana | reverse complement strand
GCCCCGATCCTGGCGGATACGGACACGTCACCGCGACGTATATACGTAGGTCAGAACTGCCCCCACGTATATACGCTAAGCGTGAAAGTACAATACAATACAGGATCAGAGTATAACACAAGCGTGGTATATTCGTATATGCCAACAATAAAGTACAAGTACAAGTTATGAACTGATACACTTTACAAGTGTTTTGTTTCACAACCAAGTCCAAAAGAAGATATACAAATGTATACAAGATGCTCACGTAAGAAAGGAAAGACGCGTGAGCCAAAATGAAGAGTACGGCACTGGAGGAACTAGAGCTGGTCGGCCTGCTCACTGAAGTACTCTTGGTCCTCAGTGGATGGATCCACTTCGTTCCAAGTCTCGGAATCTGAATATGCAAATCCACGGAATCAAGACATATAACAATAAACGAGATATGGCCAAATGGCTAATGGATACGAGTAAATAAGATATAGCAATATAAAGGATAAAGCATGGAAATCCAAAGTCCTAAAACAATACATCTACAATTAATGTCTTATTATTATTACTTGTTTCATCGTGATATCTAGCTATGTGGTCCAGCGTCCCAGTGCACATAGATCCATATCCCAATAAAGCAAGGGGGTTGTTGGAAATCAGCGGTTGTATCGATGAACTATGTTACAGTGGATCCCGTGCATGCCCGGGATAACGGCCCAATAATGTTCCGTGCTTGTAACGGAACCCAGCCGCTAGGCCTCAATAAAAGGGACTTATGCATGCCCTTATCAATATGGTACCAGCAATACAGGGAGCAAGCTCTCCCCTCAGTCCCCTGGTGTACCGCAGGTCAGACTGGAACAGGGGTTGCACAACACTTCCTAAAACCACTGTAAACACGAACACAATCGATATCCGCATGGTCTCCCCCGGACCCAATATAAGTTGGTCTATTTTATGTAAAGGTCAAATCAATCATGCTTGGTACAAGTGATAGCATGATAAAGTGGAGATATACATTTTAATTAACAAGTCTAACATGAATATACATGGTGCCAAGTCATGAAGTATAAGCCATGAGATCCATCAAGTAACATGCCATGTAATATCAGTAATGAGGCATAAACATGAACAATGTACCACAAGTGTATAGGGGTTAAAGTCCAAAATCAGAAAAGGAAACAACTAAGTTAAATAGTCAGAATTTGTCGACTAGGTGGAGGATTAGTCGACTAGTAGGGGTCTTCAGTCGACTACTAGTCTGCAGGAGTCGACTAAAGTGATTTCCAGAGAGTTTGGTAGTCGACTTGGGTTGGAAGGGTAGTCGACTAGTGGTGGGCTATAAGTCGACTAATGGGCACGCAAGTCGACTAAATCTTTGATATAGAAATTTGGGATTAATTTCCGGGACATGTTAGTCGACTAGGGTACTATGTGTAGTCGACTAGAGGTCTCTGGTCGACTAATAATTTGGGATAAGTCGACCGGAGTGGAGAGTTGGTGTTTTCTGGTTCAAGGAAAATTAGTCGACTAGGGGTTAAAATGTAGTCGACTAGGGGGGTCTAGTCGACTGGTTATTGGGTCTTAGTCGACTAAAACTGTGAAAATCAGAAAAGCTACGTTTCAACTAAAATGGGTTAGTCGACTAGGTCCTAGGTCAAGTCGACTAATACTGGGAAAAACAGAAAACAGAATAGAAATTCTGATGGTTGTTTGATGGGTTAAAAATACGATTTTTATGGCATAAATGTACATGAATGAGCATCACAAGTAAACAAGGGAGTTGTCTAGTCTTGGTGAGTAAATATACTCACTTGGATAGGTTGTGTGGGGCTTTTACGAGTCCCGAAGAGATAGAAATCGACGAAAAGCACCAACGCGATTCTTGACGATATCGCGGACGATCCTTAAACCAAGTTGCTTGAGATGGAGAGGAAGACCTAGGGTTTGCTTTGGAGAAGGAGAGGGATTTTGTGAAGGTTGGTTTCTTGGTGAAGAGAAGAAAAGAATAAAAGTGTAAAGGATTTTGCTTATATAGGATTTGGTTTTTGTAGAGGGAATGCAATATTATAAAAGAGAGGGGCTTATTTGCAAAAGAGTGGGGATGAGGTGTTTCCCTTGGCCAATGGTGGCCGGCCATGGGGAAGAAGAGTTAATGAGGGCATTAATGAGGAAGAGTGTGGACTTGGGATATTTTGATGGAAAAGATATTTTGAGAATTTGGTGGAAGGAAGGAAGGAAAGGAAAAGAAAAAGGAAAAAGGAAAAGGAAAGAAATTATAAAAAGAGAAGATATTTTCTCTAACTCGAAAAATTAAAATATTGAAAACACGGGTTCCCGGTTTAAAGTCACGTACACGGAAAACATTTCGGAAAATACCGAAATCGTCCTGATTTCGAGTATCGGAACGATTCCTAAATTTCCAAAAATCCATAATAATATACTAAAACTTATAGGGGAATCCGTTTGGAGAAATACTTTATAATTTTGGAACTAAAAATCCCGGAATCGGAAAAATACCGACTCCGTTGGAATTTTCATAAAATCAGAAAATTCTCAGAAAAAGGACTTAGATAAGAAATCTGATTCTAATTAATAAAGTCTAAAGGACTTTCTGAAATTCCCAACAGTTTGGAAAATAAAAATCAGAAAATTGATCAGCGGCGCTGGTCGACACCGGTTTTGAAGAAATTCATTTTAATTCCAGAAAATTCCAGAAAATCACATAAAATCTAATAAATTGGAAAATGATATTTGAAATTGAAATCGGATAAATACGGAAGGTAATTCGGAAAATACGGCTGAAAAGCTGAATACGCAACAAAGTACGTATTCCGGAAACGAGGTATTACAAATGAGCTGCTTTGGTTAGGATTTGTACTCATTTCAGTGTGGGTCAAAGGAGATTAGGTTTGGGTCATATTGGTTTTGAGTTCAGACAATTTTATTTAGGAATGGGGTAGTTGAGTTTTTTTTCCTTTCTAAAAATATAGAATGAGCAGTTCTAAAATATAGAATGAGCAATTCTGTTTACATTTTTTTTCCTGGAGACATCAAATGTTACACTTCACATTAAACCCACTTTCATGCTATCATGGAAGTATATCGAAGTTGCCTATCACTCTGTCAATGAAAAACTGACTTTTAGACTATTGGTTACAATTTGTTTATTTACAACATCAACTTGCTAATATATTTACAAAACTCTCACCTCTTAAATGTTGTTTGCTTCCTCAAACCAAACTACAAGTCTTTGGCTAAGTCCTTAGTGTACTAATTAGCACGACAGTATTAAAAAAAAAAAAAAAATCTATGACAATTATCAATTAAGATTCATCAACATATTAAAAAGCTATTCAAATCCGACAAAAGTAGAAAAGTTGAATTGTAGCGTGTCAAATTATACAACATACAACATATTGAAAGTCAATAAAGGAATCAATCAAGTAGCAATATTCAGCAACAATCGATATCCAATATTTTCTTAATTTTCTTGTAAGTCATCATTACAAACAATCGATATCAATGGGCTGCTTTGGCTAGGATTTGCACTCATTTCAGTGTGGGTCAAAGGAGATTAGGTTTGCGTCATATTGGTTTTGAGTTTGGGCAATTTTAGCTAGGAATGGGTAGTTGAGTTTTTTTTTTTCCTTTCTGAAAACATAGAATGAGTAGTTCAGTTTACATGTCTTCTTTTTCTGGAGACATCGAATGTTACACTTCATATTAAACCACTCTTTCATGCTATCATGAAAGTATGTATATCAAAGTTGCCTATCACTTATGTCTGATAAAAAAACTGGCTTTTAGGCTATTGGTTATACATTTTTTTACAACCTCAACATGCTAATATATAACTCGCACCTCTTAAATGTTGCTTTACTTCCTCAAAACCAAACTACAAGACTTTCGCCAAGACCTTTATGTAGTAATTAGCACGACAATAAAAAAATCTGTGATCATTTATCAACTGGAGGTTCATCAACATTATTTAATAGCTATTCAAATCCGACAAAACTAGAAAAGTTCAAGCAATTGTAGCGTGACTAAAATTATACAAAAGACAATATATTGAAAGCCAATAAAGAAATCAAGCAAACAATAATATTCAACAACATCGATATCCAGACTTTTCTAATTTCCTTGCAAGTCATTGTTACAAACAATCGATATCAATATGCTGATAAACGATGATAGCACACGAGAATTTCTGCAATTTATATAAATTAGAGATTGTATTGTTATTCTCTTCATTTCATGTGAGACTAAACCATCTATCAACTCGCCTACCCGCCTAACCCCGGGTAGGCGGCACCTAACCCCAAACCACACAAGGCTTGGGCCAGGACTGTGACGACCACCATCTGGTCCAGTCTGGATGAATCGCACTGGCTGAGTGCCATGCGGGCCCCACATTTAAAGATGTCACTGGCGGGAAATACGAGCGGAGGAAGCTCACTTTAAATTTTACACCTTCGAGTGGTCCACGGACCAAGAACTCTCATGAACCATAAGACAACACATTGTGTGATAATACGCTGCCACGTGTTATTGGTCTGCAGACCAGCGGTCTCAGACCAATATTTCTGGGAAAGTAGAGGTTCCCAATATTACGGGCCTACCCTTTTACCGAAGAATCGTTGTCCGAAAATTTCCCCTCTCCACTCTCTTGTAGCAAGAGACTTTGAGCCCAGGACTCCATTTTTATTCCTTGCTCGTTAAGGGAAAGGGAAAAATATTCTCCCTTAAAAGTTCAGTCCTCACTTGAACAAATAACCTAAAAAAATCAGCAGAAGCAGAATCCAAGGGCCATGGCGCTGGATGCCGATCACCTCTCCGTGGTCTCGGTCACGCTCTTCACTGCTCTCCTCTGCGTCTGCGTCATTATCGGCCATCTCCTCGAGGGGAGGCGGTGGACCAACGAGTCCGTCACTGCCCTCGCCATTGTAAGTTTTTCTTTTAAAAATTTCATTTTGGGTGGTTTTGTGTTTTGATTTTGAGAAATTTTATTTGGGTTTTTGATGGCAGGGGCTTCTCACTGGAGGTGTGATACTTTGGATTACTTGGGGAAGAGTTCGAGGCTGTTGGTTTTCAGTGAGGATCTGTTTTTTACGTACTGGCTTCCGCCGATTATTTTCAATGCTGGGTAAAAAATTCTTGAATGTCATGTAGAGTTTGAGTTCTATTTTGGATGTGCTAGAAAAAGGAAGGTTTTTTTTTTTTTTTTTGCTTTGTTCTTTAATTGTTTTCTTATACTGGGGCTATAAATGTTGGGGTTTTACTTGATTGAACAATTGTTGATCTACAGATTTCAGGTGAAAAAGAAGCATTTTTTCGGAATTTTTCGACAATTATGCTGTTCGGGGCGCTGGGGACATGGGTATCCTTCATTATAATTTCAGTCGGTATGTACTCAACATTTTTATTTGCAGTTTTGTACCTAATGTGAATATTTCAGCTCGAGCCCTAAAGAAATTGAAATAGTAGCACTGTTAGGATTTTGTCTTGTTTTTCAAAAAGAGATGATGGTCCAAGAAAATCTCATTGAGTTAGAGAAATAATGACTTGAAGCAGAAGAAGCATATTAAGATGAAACAGTTTCCTTTTCAGGCGATTGCGTGTTTTCTTCTCAGGAGGAGTATGAATAGGATTTAATTCTTATTCAATGAAAGTTTGTTTCTAAAAATTAAAAGGTCTAGAATCCTTTTAGATCAAGAAAATCAATTCCTAAAAGGATTGATTAAGATTCTTCAACCATCTAAGGACTAAGATCATCTCATAGCCTAAATAGAAGTTGTATTATAAAATCTTATAAATAAAAGTTGTAACCAAGTATTGTAATTACCTTAACCAAATAAGTCCCAAGAATTACAACAGAGAATCTCAAGCAAAGGAGATCAGAGGAAGCCAAGAAAAAGAGGAGCAAGTTGAAGGTGCATAGAGAGAAGGTACAACAACAACTAAGCCATTTGTCCCAAGTATTTGGGTTAGGCTACATGAACCAAAAGAGAATTACGCCGGATCGGGCACATGGATCAGCTTTCTCCACTCATTCCTATCGAGCAATATGTCTTCATCAAGACCTTTAGCCTTTATATCTTGTCGTATTACCTCCATTCATATTTTCTTCGGTCTCCCCTGCACTTTTAACTTGCCTTCATTTGATACGCTCTACTCGTCAGACCGGCGCATCTGTAGGTCTATGTCGCACATGAATCAAACCATCGTAGGCGGTTTTCTCTCATCTTCTCTTCTATATAGGCTAGCCTATCTTAGTGCAAATATCATCATTTCTCACCTTATCTATCCTCGTTTTATCAAATATCCAACGAAGCATGCGCATCTCTGCTACACTCATCTTCTGGGTATGCTATCTCTTATAGCCTAACATTCTATGTCATATAACAAAGTTGGCCTAATAACAGTCCGATAAAATTTTTTCTTCAGCCATAACGGAATATTACGATCACATACAACTCCTGTTGCGCTCCTTCATTTCAACCAGCCGACTTGGGTCTATGGTTGACATCACTATTGATCTCCCCATCCTTTTAAATAATAGAACTTAAGTACTTAAAATGACTGCTCATCGGTATTTCTTCACCATCTAGTGTCACAATACTATAATATGGGATTCTCTGTTTACTGAATTTACATTCTATATACTCTGTTTTGGTCCAACTTAATTTAAACCTTCGAGATTCTATAGTTTGCCTTCATAACTCCAATTTTGCATTCACCCCAGCTATCGTTTCATCAACTAAGACAATATCATCAACAAATAACATACACCACGATATCTCATTCTGAATAGCTTTAGTAAGCTCATCCATCACTATGACAAATAAGAATGAACTCAATGCAGATCCTTGATGCAATCCAATTGTGATAGAAAATCCACTTGTTTATGCCTCAACAAGTTCTGACATTTGCCACTACTCCATCGTACATGTCCCTGATGATTATGCCAATATATTTGATGGGGACTCCTTTTTCATCAATGTCCACCATAATACTTCTCTTGGCACCTTATCATAAGCTTTTTCTAAATCAATAAAGATCATATGCAAATTTCTCTTCCTCTCTCAAAATCACTCTATAAGTTGACGAAGCAAATGAATAGCCTCTGTCGTCGATCGCCCCGATATGAACCCAAACTGGTTCTTGATATTTTAACATTCTGCTTTAACCTGTGTTCAATTACCTTTCTCAAAGCTTCATGGTGTGGCACATGAGTTTTATTCCATGATAGTTTGAACAACTTTTAATATCACCCTTATTCTTATAGAAAGGTACTAGGGTACTCTTTCTCCACTCATTTGACATCTTTTTAGTTAGTCAGATCTTGTTAAAGAGGTTTGTCAGCCATCTCACGCCCACCTCTCCTAAGCATCTCTGTACCTCAATAGAAATTCCATCCGGGCCAACAACTTTTCTTGACTTCATCCGCTTCAAGGTCTTTTTAACTTCAGATTTGCTAATTCTGCACATATAATTACGGTTCATATATTGGCACTGAATGGTAAGGTCATCCAAATCTTGAGTAGAACTACCATTGAACAATTTGTCAAAATATTCTCTCCATCTTTCTTTGATTTCATCTCGAACTAAAATCTTCTGATCCTCATCTTTGACACACCTTACAGTAATGCGCATATTTCAGCGTGAGCCTAAAGAAATTGAAATAGCAGCACATCCTTAATAATTTTTGATATATTACGGAATCTGAAAAAGGCTTGATTTTATTTCAATGTTTTTCTCTATAAAATACAATAGAGCAATGCTTTGTTTATATAGAGATCAGCTAGGTAGAGGATTGGCAAGTTTAAGTAAATTATCGTGTTAATCTTAGGGATACAATTAGATGCCAGCTAGTATAGGAGGTAATCATGGAAGGTTGGTAATCAGGCATGCTAATTTCTGGATTTGATTAGACACCAGCTAATTATGGGAGATTTGGAGCCTTCAAAAGGATTTGCTGTTAGCTTCCATACTTGCAGGATTTTGATCAGCTTATTGATCATCTTTGAATTTTCAGTCAAATGAGCTGTCTCGCTATTACCTCCCCTCAAATTGCACTGGCAGTTGCAGAAAAGTTTGCTAAGGAGAGTACGAAACCTGATGGTGGAGAGTGGCTTAGTGAATATATCTACTGTTTGATCCTTGGTACGGAGCTACCAAAGAGCGAGGTGTTTGAGAAGTAGTAGTTCTCGAATAAAGTGATAGTTTGGCATGGAAAGCCGAATTTTGGCGATGGCTAGTGCACTTAAATTGTACAGTAAGTGGGAGGAGCTATGGTATATGGAGACCCCTCAATAGATAGGTGAGCCAACACATCTAAGCGGCTGTGTGTGCCAAGCTCCAATATTCGGCTTCCATGGAACTCCGTGCTACAGTGTGTTGTTTCTTTGCTGACAATGATGTAGGATTGGATCCGAAATAAATGCAATAACCAGTGGTCGATCGACGATCATGGGAGGAGCCTGCCCAGTCAGCGTCAACAAAAGCATTGAGGTGCAGTAGGCTATGTCGATAGACTAGCCCCATGCTAGCGGTACCTTGAGATATCTCAAGATTCTTTTGATCGCAAGAAGATGAGGGGTCTTGAGTTCCTTAAAAAATTGACATACTTGATTGACTGAGAATGAGATGTCTGGTCGAGTCTATGTAAGATATGTAGACCTCCGAGAAGTGAGCGAAATTGAAATGGATCAGGCAGAACATCCCTATAGGTGTTATCTAACTTCAAACCTGTAGAGATGGGAGTGAAGGAAGGTTTGGCTCCATCTATTTTTGCTCGTCGAAGAAGATCTGTTAGATACTTTGATTGAGTAATGTACAAAGCATCATTGGTCTTGGAGCTCGAGGTCGAGAAATAATTTGCATCACCCAAGCTCTTGACTAGAAAGAGATTACCCAATGTAGTTATGATAACTTAACATATTTAAGTGGAAGAGCCGTAAGGAGTATGTCATTCATATATATGAGAATGATTGCCACATTAGTAGAAGTTTTTCGAATGAACAATGATAGATATGAGGGGAAGATAGTGAAGTCCAGCTCCAAAAGAGATTGACGGAGTCGTTCATACCAGGCTCGAGGAACTTGTTTTAGGCCTTATAGAGATTTTGAAAGCCAACAGACATGAGTTGGGTTGACTTTGTCGATGAAGTCAGACGGTTGAGTTATGCAAACCGATTCAGTGAGATAGCCGCGTAGGAAAGCATTGTTAATATCAAGTTGTTTCATAAGCCAGTTAAACTGAGTAGCAACAACCAAAACCAGTCGTATGGTGGAGGACTTCGTAACTGGACTAAAGATATCTTCATAATCGATACCCGATTGCTAAGTGAATCCCTTAGCGACTGGCCAAGCTTTGAAGCGATTGACGGTACCATCAGCCTTTTGTTTCACCCGGTATATCCATTTACAACCAATTATGTTATGATTTGGTGGAGGGACCAATGTCCACGTTGGGCACCCATAAGCGCAGAAATTTCAGCTGCCATTACATCTCTCCATCGTGGATCCTTGTTAGCCTGTGTAACACAAGTAGGAGTAGGTGGAATAGTAATGATATTTAGAGACATAGAAAGAAGATAAAATGTGGAGTGGAGTGCTTTTGGCTTGTAAATGCCATCTTTTGCTCTGGTAGTCATGTGATGAGTGTTGATGGTGGAGGAGGTGGTAGGGATTAATGTTGTTGTAGTTGAAGTTTGTATTGTAGGTGGTGGAGATTGAATATGTATTGTTGGTGATGTGTTGGTAGAGGAGGATCTGAAGGTGGAATGAGAGTTGTTGATATATCAGTATGAATGGGTGGAGAAGTATTGGAGGAAGTATGTTGAGTGGTGGAGTGAGGTGATGCATGGACATTGTTTGTTGAAATGGGCGAATCAGTATCCAAGACGGATATTATGAAAGTGGATTTACAGATGAGGATGAAGGTTGTAGTTGGTGGAGATGAGTAGAGGGAAAGGTAGGAACCATGATTATAGAGAATGTAGAAGAAGAAGATTGCGAGAATGGGTAATGATGTTGGTTAGATGATTGTAAGAAGGAAAATTGGTTTTCATCGAATACGACATGACATGTAGTGTAAACACGCACTATTTTGAGGTCAAGGCAACGATTGCTTTTAAAGGAACTACCATACACAATGAAAACACATGGTATACTTCTATTCTGCAGCTTGTGTTTGATATAAGGTCTCAACCAGGGAAAACAAGACAGTCAAAGATTTTAAGATGAGTGTTGTAGGTTTTTGTGTTGTACATGACTTGATAGGGGGAAGCATTGTTCAATTTGATGAAGGGCAACTGATTTATGAGAAAAGCATCAGTCAATACTGTGTCTACCCAGAATTTAGAAGATAATTCAGAATGAGCAAGTAAGGCTATGGTCATGTCTAGCAGATATTAACGTTTTCGTTTAGATACGCTATTCTGCTCAGGTGTGTATAAGCAACTGAATTGATGGGTAATATCATGGGAGGATAGAATATATTCAAAATTTTTACTTGTAAATTCCCCACCACCGTCCAAATGAAAGACACATGGGCGTGTTTGTTTCACCGTAAAATCTGTAAGTCGCAAGTGACAATGCGACTTACGACTTACGGTGTTTATTTGGGTCGTAAGTCATAAAATACACTCGCATCCCACTTACGATCCACTTGTAATACAAACCATTAATTTTATGGTCATACAAATTTCACTTACAGCCCACTTACAATCCAAATAGTTAATTTTGTGGTCATGCAAATTTTATTACTGAGAGTTGATTGTAATTAGATTGATATTTTTATTACTAATCTTTCTAAATTATGAGAAATTCTTTTTTAGTTATTATATTAAATATAGTTATTAGATTAAAGTTTTTATTAATAATTTAATAATTTTTAATATTAGTATCTTTTTTGATTACTAGATTAGTATAATGTATTCAACTTAATTTTAATTCTTACTTTATTACAGATTAGTAATATTTAAAATAAATTTAATGAGTTTTGATTATTAGATTAAATCTTAATTATTAATATGTTACTATTTAATATTTTTATATTTAATTCATTTTTTAATTTTTATTTTTTTAATATTTATTATTTTTAGTATTTATTGATATTTTTAATATTTTTAAATCACCAAACAGTTAATTTTGTGATCAATTTTTTCACTTACGCCTTACACATTACGACAACCAAACACTTTAAAATACAATACACTTTTTCACTTATAATTTACCACTAACCAAACACCGTAAAACATACATATAACTCACAACTGTAAAAGAATTTATCACTTACGACTTACAATTTACGGTCACTTACAATAACCAAAATGCTCGTACTTTGGAATTAAAGAACAACTCGATTTTATTAAGGAAATTCCTGAATATAAGTGGAAGATCATATTTCATAAATAAAGGAAAAATTCATAAGAACCTGGGCCAGTCATCGACAAACACAAAATAGTACCAATAACTGGAATTTGAGGCAATGGGAGACAGACCCCATAGATCTGAGTGAATTAATTGAAGAAGGTGTGTGGACTTTATTTGTGACGGTGAGAATGGAAGTTTTACACTTCGACCAAGTTGACAAGCACAACATTGATGAGGTGTTTAGGGATTTGTCCTTGAAATGGTGAACTATGGAAGTTAAGAACGAAGTGTTTATAGAGGCACCAATGACGGATGTCCAAGCCTACAGTGCCAGGAAGAAACTGAAGTAGTAGCGGTGGTGGAATGAGCTTGTGGAGGAGGGGTGGTGGATGACAGAAGGCGAGGAAGGGTGTACAGATTGTTGTTACTCTCTTGTAAAGAACCCGTCCAAATGGGTTTTTTTGATAAGAAAATGATTAGCATCAAAAGTTAGTGTGACCTTATAATCACGAACAAATTACTGCACTGAGAGTAGATTGTGTTTTAAAGAAGGAACATGTAAAATGTGTTTGAGAAGAAAAGAAGAGTGTGTATGAATGAAAGAAGAACCAACAGATGAGATTGGAAGTTTCATGCCATTTCCTACAACCACTGCATCCTTACGTGGGTATTCTGACTTAAGGGATAAGTTTGAGAGATCAGTGGTCATATGTGAGCAGCACCTGTGTCAGGGATCCATTGATCCATTATGTCCAAGGATTGTGCCACCATTGCTGCTAATCGTTGTGGAAGATGCCTGCCTTGGAAAGCGTAATTCATACACTGGTAGCAGTCAAGAGCAGTATGCCCTGATTTGGTGTAGATTTGGCAAGTTGGTTTGGAGGAGGTAGTTGTGGATGTTGAGTTTGAGCTATCGTTGGATTAAGAGAAGTTTCTAGAGCGGGGTTGTTTGAACTGGAGTGGGTGGTCCTTTGTATTGAAAGTTTGAGTTATAATTTTGGAGCTTCCTTTTGTAATTTGGGTTGCCGGTGTTCTTGGAGTAGGAAGAGGCATATAGGGCATGTGGGGAAGAGTCAGGTTGAGTAACTGACCTCGCACGCTCATTGATAGTGACCTCACCGAGAACAAGAGAATGAAGATTTTTGCAGTTATAACATCAGACTGAACTCTGATTGAGGTGGCGAAGGTGTCATATTCTGACGGTAGCCTATGTATCATGTGGAGAACTAAATCTTCATCGACAACTGGTTGGCCAGCTGCTGCAAGTCAACAATCTCTTGAATAGCTTGAAGATAATCTAATACGGACCTCTCTCCTTTGGTGGTGTTTTGCAGCTAAGCTTTGAGCTGTATGGTATGCACACGAGATACGTCTGTAAACCTTTTCTCTAAGATGTTCTAAGCTGTCATGGCGGTTCGATAACAAACCACATATGAAAGCACAGTGTCAGAGAAAGAGGCGAAAATCTAGATCAACAAAGTCTGATCTTGTTTGTGCCATTCCGTGTACTTTGGTTTCATGGTGGTGGTAGGGTTCCGTTTGCATCGGTAAGAAAACAAGACGGACATTTGTTGGTGCCGTCGACAAAGTCCATGAGATTATAGATCGAGAGTATTGGAAGGAGGACAGATTTTCAAAGGAGATGGTTCTCCTTGTTGATCTTGACAATGACGAAGTTTGCGATGGTTGTGTTGGCCGCTATGGTTGTGGTGAATTAGGGTTTGAATGAGAAGGTAAAAAAAGAAAGTGGAGAGTCGTTTGGTTAATAGGGCTCTGATACCATAATGATTTTTGATATATTATGGAATCTGAAAAAAGGCTTGATTTTATTTCAATGTTTTTCTCTATCAAATACAATGGAGCAGTGCTCTGTTTAATCAGAGATCAACTAGGTAGAGGATTAGCATGTCTAACTAAATTATCATGCTAATTTTAGAGATACAATTAGACACCAGCTAGTATAGTAGGTAATCATGCAAGGCTGGTAATCAGACATGTTAATTTTCTGGATTTGATTAGATGCCAGCTAATTATTGGAGATTTGGAGCCTTCTAGAGGATTTGCTGTTAGCTTCTACATTTGCAGGATCATGATCAGCCTGTTGATCGTCTTTTGAATTTTCAGTCAAATGAGTGGTCCCGCTATTAATCCTGGAAAGCATTAACTATGTTAATTAACATTTTCTTTCTAAGCTTTTATTGTTCTCTCCAAGAAAAAGAAAGTGAGCACACCTCTCATAATCTAAAATTTTCATATAATTTTACATCTCCATTTTAAAGCAATTTGCACTGTCTTTTACTTGTTTTTCTTCTCCATTCACCACCCATTTTCTAACACGAGGCATGTAAATTTTACAAGTTTGTTTGTGTTAGAGAGCTGAGTAAAGAACATATCGATTGATAAAGATATTTTACATAGAGCGTCGAAGTATGCCTTTTTTTATATCCATGTTAGGTTCCACATAAAGATTAGGTCGACTGCCCATGCTATGCTTAAACTTTAGATCAGTGTGGACATGTTAAGATTAAATGCAAAACAGGCATATCATGCTAACATTGTCACGTTTAAAAACTTAAGTGTTAGTATGTGAGAAGGCAAACTTAATTATATAACTTGTAGCCTTTTTATTTTATTGAAACAAGTTGACTTTTTGAGAAATTACGTGGAAAGGAAAAAAAAAAGCTAATCCCCCCCCCCCCTTTCTTGGAACATTGTCATAGCCTAGGCTTGAAACTAGGACTCCTTACAACCCATCCCCAACCAAGTCGCCTGAACTAGACCTCGGGGGCAAAGTTAAAAGTGTGGAGTAAGAATCTCGGGTTTGAAAGTTCCACTTGAATGATTTATGCTCAACTTTCCATGTGTAGCTATGTATTTTTTTGAGAGGCTTGCCGCACAACCTCTTGTGTTACCATTGAAATGAAAAGTATAAATATTGTAGGGTTAACATGTTAAAGATGACTAAAAAATATATATATGCATAACAATTCAAATTTAATTTATAATAGAGAATACATGTAAATGATGCAGTATTAGATATGGTTACAAATTATATATGTTATATTTTTTAATCTTTCTATGCAGATTTAATTTTGAAGAAGTTCTTGTGCAAGTATCAATTTTGGACAAGGATAGATAGATTTATATTGGGCCCTTGTCGTTGGTAATGGAAATGGATCTAAGTGTTAAATCTTAAATCTTTTAACTTAGTCCCATATTAAATTAGTGGTAGATAAATTATGGATAGAATATATAAATGGAGGCATAACTGTATTTGGAAACTTGTTACCCTTTGTTAATTGTGTCAGTTAGGCCAATGTGAATCCAGCTGAAATTCTAATTTCCCTACCTCTAGGAGTTGGTGTTATTATAATAGTAAAGAGTTATATATTTACACTATTTTGAGCATGTGCTCCTCATTTATATGTAAAAGATTAGCTTTATACTTTTGGGTATAAATTGAGATTCTAATTTCTGTCATGTTAAATATAAAATTGTAACCCTTAAAAGTGGTATGGAGTCTATGGACTTTGTGATGAGAAAGTAGATTAAAAAAAGATACTAGGAGACAATAATTCAAATTCTTCATGCGTAAAGGATACCAAACCTGCACGATCGTTATAGTATAAAAATATAACCCTCAAGCCTCACACAACTCAGAGTTTTGATATCATGGTAGAGACTTTAAGACTTCACTTTTTAATTAGATTGATGTCTAGTTTGATTAATTGTTTTATTTTTGTATTAATTTGTTGTAGAAAGAAGCATTGCTTCTAGATTCTAAGGATAAATTTTTAATTTTTGACATTGTTAGTTTTTGGAGTACCTCATATTCATTAGAGAAGAATTCAGGTTCAGCTAGAGGGGGTTACAAACTTCACAAATCAAGTACAAACATGTAAATGCACTGTGCATGTTATTAGTCGATTAATAGATCTTATTAGTCGACTGATACTTTGGTATAGTCGACTAGGCGCTGTAACAGAAAGTTGGATTCTCAAATTACATTAAAGTAGTCAACTAATTCTAGGTGTTAGTCGACTAATGATTTGCCTAGTCGATTAATACGGATGCTGACAGTTTTCTAATACGATTCTGTTTTTTTTTTGACTTGAATACGGATTTTCTATTTCTCTGAGGTGGTGCTGATTTGGTTATTGGAGTTTGTGTTGGATTAGGATCATCCTAGGTGCCTATATTAAACCCTGGGGTTGGCCTTTTGAAGATGTGTCAAGAATTCAAGATAATTTCTGATTTCCACTACTGAGAGTTGTGCGTGAGAGAGATTTTCTTGTAACTCTTGTAATTTCTTCTCTATTTTCAATAAAGATTTCTCTCCTCCTCCCCAGGACATAGGCACATTCTCGAACCATGTTAAATTTTGTGTTCTTTGGTTGATGGTGATTTAATTTTCAATTACTTGCTAGTGGTAGATTCTACGCTTCCGCTGCTGATTCTTCAACTTGGTGCTTCTCTGTTATTTGATCGATGATAGATCATCAACAATTAGTATCAGAGTGATGACTATCAAGACGACCATGACAACCAAGTTCGAGGTGAAAAAATTCGACGGAAAGTTTAACTTCTGTTGTGGACGATGCGAGTAACATTGTTGCCCGTGAAGGAAGGCACACACAAGGCCCTTCTTGATATTGAGAAGAAGCCATCAAAGATAGATGATGATGAGTGAAACGACATCGACTTTCGTGCAAAGGCGACGATCATACTGTGCCTATAAGATGAGGTCCTCTACAACGTGATGAACGAGGAGACAACTGGTGATCTTTGGTGTAGACTGGAGAGTCTTTACACGACGAAGAGTTTGTCGAATAAGCTCTTCATGAAGAAGCAGTTATACAACCTTCGGATGAAGGAAGGAACGCCTATTTTACAACATCTCAATGCTTTAGTAAAATTTTAAGCGACTTCTTAGCTTTAGAGGTTAATCTAGAAGAAGAAGACAAAACTCTTATGTTACTCTCTTCTCTTCTATCAAGTTATGACCACTTGGCAACCACTATCATGTATGGTAAGGAGACCTTAGAGTTAGAAGATATCAAGTAGATGTTCTTAAATAATGAGTTGATGAAGAAGATAGATTCAACAGAGGAGATCTCAGGATTATTTGTCAAGGGCCATGGGGGAAGATCAAAGAGTAGGGGACCCAAAAGGAATCCAGAGGCTTCTACCAGTTTCTCTTGCTACTTTTACAAGAAATCAGGGTATATCAAGAAAAATTATATGAAATATAAAGAGATGTTGAAGAGGAAAGGAGGCAAAGATTTTGATGTGGCTAGTACCAGTGGAAAGTCAGATCAAACCGGGGTTATCAAAGAAGCAGATTAGGATTCATGTGATGTCTTGACGGCTGAGTCAGGAAAAAATAAATACTCAGATACTTGGTTATTTTACTCAGGGTGCACGTACCACATGTACCCAAAAAGAGAGTGGTTCAGTATTTACAAGCATTATGAGGGAGGCTCTGTCCTGATGGAAAATGACGCCGTGTGTAAGACTGTTGGCATCGACAATATCCGTATGAGATGTTTGATGGACAGGTTCAAAAGCTCACGAACGTTCAACACGTTCCGGATTTAAAGAAGAATCTTATCTCGTTTGAAGTTTTGAAAGCTCGAGGGTACAAGTTTTCTGATGCAGATAGAGGAATCAAAGTTACTAGAGCCTCCATGACGATTCTTAGGGCCTGTTTGGTTAAGGGTGAAAGTGAGGAAGTAAGGAAGTGAGGAAGTGGCATTAGTTCCCTTTAAAACTTGGGAATTGGTTAGTAAGTTTTTCGGTGTTTGGATGTTGCAGGGAAGTGTGGTTTAGAAAATGTTATGTCTTTTCCGGTGTTTGGATGGTAATGGAAAGTGGAAGTAGAAAAATTGACCACAAAATTGACCGCAAAATAATATTAAAATAAAAACTAATTAAGAAACATAAAAAATGGATTGTAATTAGAATGCAAGTCAGATTTACATGACCAAAAAATTAACTGCTTTATGCTACAACTTATTATAAATGAGATTTACATGACCACAAAATTAATTGTAGCACTCTGGAAGTGAGGAAATGGTTGTGTAAATGAGAGAAGAAAAAAGGAAAAGGGGTTTTCTTATTTTCCTTTTTCGGTGTTTGGATAGATAGGGAAGTGAGCAATTATACTTCCCCATTTCCTTACTTCCACCCACTTCCTTGCAACCAAACACACCCTTAAAGGAGAACGGACAGCAAACTTGTACAAGTTGATAGAAAACATTATTGCTGGTGATGCTTCAGCAGCACAGAGAAGGAGGATACTACAGGACTTTGGCACATGCGTATTAGACATATAAGCGAGCGAGATCTTCAAGCCCTATACAAAAGAGCGCTCTACTAGGTATCAAATATTGCAAACTCGATCTTTGTAAATTTTGCATTATGAGTAGGCAACGTAGAGTAGCTTTTTCTCTCCATCACAGTACAAGACAAAAGGGCTTACTAGATCTCATACACACGGATGTATGGGGGCCTTCGCAGTAGCATCCATTGGGGGTGCTAGGTACTATTTACTTTTATAGATGATTTTTTAAGAAAAAATTGGGTATACTTCTTGAAGTAAAAATCGAAAGTATTTCAGAAATTCGAAGAGTGAAAAATTATGATGAAAATCAAACGGGGCGGAAGGTGAAAGTCTTGAGGTCTAATAATAGAGGCGAATACACCTCTAAAAAATTCAAAGACTACTTAGCAAGTAAGGGTATCAAACATCAGCTAAATATTTCAATGTGGCCAAAATAAAACGGAGTAGTAGAGCGCATGAATCAGACAATTACAGAGTGCTCACAGTATCGGATTATAGACGACACGTCAGAAGGATTTTGGGAAGAGACGGTGAATCATGCGAGTTATTTGGTAATTATGTCATCATCAACAGTTATTGATCTTTAGATCCCAGAGGAGATATGGCGAGGAGAGTCTGTGGACTATTCAACCTTACAGATTTTTGGTTGCCCGGCGTATAGTTTGGTTGATAGTCAGTAAAGGAACAAACTGGAGTTCAAATCTAAGAAGAGTATTTTCATTGGGTTCACCAAAGAAGTCAAGAGTTTCAGACCTTGGGATTCCGAGACAGAGAGCGCCTTTACCAGCAGAGATGTGATCTTTGACGAAAAATCAATGTTACAAGAAAAGTCAGAGACGAAGGATAAAACATAAGGTAGAGTTTCAGACAGTTCGACAGACACTCATGAAAAAATTGAGTTCTCAGAGAGCCCTAAAAGAGCTGAAGGATCAGAAGAGGACTCCTCAGATTCAGATGGAGATGATTGAAGGCTACTCAAGAGCAACCTAGTTGAGGCGGTCAGTCATAGTTATAGTGCCACCAAGAAGATATGGCTAAAAAGATGTTCATATCTCCTTCGCATTAGTAAGAGAAACAGGAGATCCTGAAAGTTACATGGAAGCGATCGAGGCAGATGACCACGACAAGTGGATTACAACCATGTAGTAAGAGATAGAGTCTTTGAATAGAAATCAAACATGAATATTAGTCGATCTTTCAAAAGACTCAAAGGCAATATATTGCAGATGAGTCTTTCACAAGAAGAACAATGAGCAGTACAAGGTAAGATTAGTTGCCAAGGGATATGCTCAGAAGAAAGGTATTGACTATAATGAGATTTTTTTCTCCTATAGTCAAGTATACATCTACTCGGATGTTGTTGATGATAATTGTTCAGTTTGATCTAGAGTTGGAGCAGATGAACGTTAAAATAACATTTTTGCATGGTGAGCTGGAGGAGAAGATATACATGAAACAACCTGAAAGTTATATTCAAGAAGTTGTGTCTTCTAAAGAAGTCCCTCTATGGACTTAAGTAATCTCCCAGACAGTGGTACAAATGATTTGACTCTTTCATGATCAAGGTCACATACAACCGATGTAAGTATAATAGTTGTGTCTATTTTAAGCAGAGTGATAATCTGACATATTTGCTGTTATATATGGATGATATGCTGATTGTTGCGAAAGATAAGACACATGTTCAGAAGCTTAAATTTCAGCTCAAGAAGGAATTGACATGAATTGGGAGAAGCCAAGAAAATCTTAGGTATTGAGATCACTCGAGACAGAGGCTCAAACAGACTTTGGCTATCCCAGGAGAGCTACGTTCTTAAGGTGTTGGAAAGATTCAACATGACAGAAGTAAGACCAGTCACCACTTCTTTGGCAAGTCACTTCAAATTATCCTCCAAGCAGTTCACAATCACGGAAGAGGAGAAGGGATGTCTCAAGTACCATATGCTAATGCGATGGGATCACTCATGTATGCTATGGTCTGCATTAGGTCTGACTTAGTCTATGCAGTTAGTACAGTAAGTTGATTCATGTCAAATTCAGGAAAGCAACATTCAGAAGCAGTGAAGTGCGTGCTACGATATCTGCGAGGGACTGCGAGACTAGGCTTAGTGTTTCAGAGATTGAAAACGGAGAAGTTTAGGTTACTACAAAACTATATTGATGCAGATTATGCAGGAGATCTTGATCAGCGAAGATCTATGATGGACTATATTCACAGTAGCTGGTGTGTGTCATTAGTTGAAAGGCAGAGTTGCAAGATACAGTTGCACTTTCAACGACAGAAGTGGAGTGGCTACAGTTGAGACGTTAAAGGAAGCTTTGCGGTTGAGAGTATGGGTGCCATCAGATCGGATATGGATCATATATTGTCTTTACCATATCCGTATCCGCATTCAAACTTCGGATACGGATACGGATATTGATGGATGTGAAAAAATAATATCCATATCCGCCAAAATTGGATATCGAATATGGATCAGATATTAGTGGATCAGATGCGGATGCTAATCGGATATGTAAAAATGGATACGATTAAGGATAAACTAAACGAATATACTTATATTACCTTTTATCTCATCTACAACAATATTAAATATGTACATATTATATATTATTGTGTATTTATCAATGCTCCGCCATCCATTGTCATTCAACTTCCATAGCAATGAATTATACGACCTCGGTACTAAATGCCGATTCAGATGCCACGGTTTTTGTCGAAATACTCAAAATATTTCATGCTACTCTTATAAGAATCAGATACTTTTCACTATTATTTTTTCACTAACTCAAAATATCAAAATATATTGCCTCATTTCATTGAAGAATAGTCTCTTCCATACGGATATCATTATCAAGCACCCAACCTTCGGATATCGGATCAGATACAGATAGGATATTGCTTTTACTATATCCGTATCTGCATTTAATTTTCGAATATGGATACAGATACGAATATTGACGGATATGAAAAAATAATATCTGTATTCGGGTTGCAGCCGGGTCAGATGCGGATATCCGCATCCTGTGGCACCGCTAGTTGAGAGGATTGGTTGAGACATTTAGTATCATACAAGATTCAGTTCGGGTTCATTGCGATAGCCAGAGTGCGATTCATCTCGCTAAGAATCACAGGTATCACAAGCGGATGAAGCACATTAATGTGAGTTATCACAAGATACGTCAGTGGGTCGTGAATGATAAGGTAATCGATTTGATAAAGATTAGCACGAAAAAGAATTCAACGGATATGATAACGAAGATCATCCCGGTGAAGAAGTTTAGAGCATCTCTGAACTTCATCGAGATTCTCCAAAGGTAAAGAGGCGAACGGACTTTTGGGAGAGAGTCATGTGAAGTCAACAAAGGGGGAGAAAGTAAGGCGAATGAAGCAGAGGCCAATTCCTACGAAAGGACTCAATGAACATGAGTCAAGATGGAGATTGTTAGTATTTGAAGTGCTTAGTATTCATTAGAGAAGAATTCAGACTCAGATGGAGGGGTTGCAAACTTGACAAATTAAGCACGGACATGTACATGCACTGTGCATGTTATTAGTCGACTAATAGGTCTTATTAGTCGACTAGGTCATGGGCTAGTCCACTGATACTTTGGTATAGTCGACTAGGTCTTGCAACAAAAAGTTAGATTTTCAGATAACATTACAGTAGTCGATAGATTTTAGGTATAGTTGACTAATACTGGGCATTAGTTTACTAATGATTTGCCCTAGTCGACTAATACAGGTGTTGACAGTTTTCTAATACGGTTATATTTCCTATTTTGGCTTGAATACGGGTTTCCTATTTCTCTGAGGGGTGTTGATTTGGTTATTAGAGTTGTGTTGAATTAAGATCATCCTAGGTGCCTATATAAACCCCTTGAGGGTGGTCTTTTGAAAGCGTGTCAAGAATTCAAGAGAATTTCAGACTTTCACCAATGAGAGCTATGAGAGAGAGATCTTCTTGTAACTTTTATATTTTTCTTCTCTGTTTTCAATAAAAATTTCTTCTCTCTTCTTCGTAAACGTAGGCACATTGTCGAATCACGTTAAATCTTGTGTTCTTTGATTGTGTGATGATTTAGTTTTCAATCATTTGCTAATGGTAAATCTTCTACGCTTCTACTGCTGAATCTTCAACTTGGTGTTTCTCTGTTATTTGATTGGTGATTGATCCAACAGGCATGGCACAATTGAGACGCGCATTCACACACATCATTCTAACATACATACCTATACATTACAGATATACGTGTGTGTGTGGGGGGGGTGTACGTCCAAACACACATATGTATGTTTGCATGCATGCATGCACATATATGTACAACAAAATATAAATACACATGTCTGTGAGATCAATCACACATGAAAATGGTTGAATCGAGGAAGATGTGATTCATAGAATCAAAACATGATGATTAAAGTGGAGGAGTGTCTCTGGTGTTCTATGTGATCACAAGATACCCATAAATTAAAAGAAAATTTTTAGAACGTTTGTAAAATCTGCTATGCTTTATGTTTAGAATATTAGACATTTAAAAAACATGTAAAAACATGTGTGTAGAAAAAATGAAAATGTCGAGATAGAGATAATATAAGAAACTAGTGCGTCCATGAAAACTTACAAGTTGCTCCTATTAAGGATAAAATGAGAGAATTGATTGGGATGATTTGGGCATGTGCAACACACACTAGTAAGTGCATCAATTAGGAAAAATAATCAGATCATAGTTAATGGGACAATTAAGAGTAAAGGGAGGCCTAAACGAACTTGTATGAATGCATTTGAGAAATATATGTTAATTCTTTATGTTAGATGACCCATAATAGAGTTCAATGAAGAAAAAAGATTCACATAGCTGACCCAAAAAAAGTTGGATAAAGGATTTTTTGTTGTTGTACATGGTGTGCGAATTTATGTTGACTTGGCTATCATTTGTATTGTATTTTCTTTTAATTTATGAACATTTCTCTTATTTGACTCTGATACTTTATTCAGGAACCATGGTATTATTTAAGAAGATTTTTTTTTGGTGCGCGTCGCATGTTGACTTGACCTTGTATGTTTTGTATTTTCTTTTAATTATTTTAGCATTTCTCTTCCTTGACCCTGATCCTTTATTCAGGCACCATGGTATTATTTAAGAAGCTGGACATAGGTTCGCTGGAACTTAGTGATTATTTTGGTAAATGCCCATCATCATAATTTTGTTTTTCTAAATCTTCTAACTCCATCATTATTTCTTGTCCTTTTAGAAATTTATTCCTGTCCTTTTCTATATATTTGCAGCAATAGGAGCAATCTTTTCTGCAACAGATTCTGTTTGCACATTGCAGGTTCCATTTTCTTCTGAATTTGTGCTATATTTACCAGCATAGATATCAGCTAACATTAACTGGAATTGGTTAATTACCAAACAGGTGCTAAATCAGAATGAGACACCTTTACTTTATAGCTTGGTATTTGGTGAAGGTGTTGTCAATGATGCTACATCGGTGGTACTATTCCATGCAATCCAGAACAACTTCGACATTGATTACATCGAAGTTGTTCATTTGTCACGGTTCATGGAAAAGTTCTTATATTTATTTGTCACTAGCACCCTCCTTGGCGTATTTGTAAGTTTTTTTTTTTGTTTTTACCATGTTTTTACCTTTACACGCACACACGTTGATGGGGATCACTATTTATCTTTTATTTTAGTTGTTTTTATTGCAATAGTTGTTTATTTAGTTTATTTAGTCCCACATTAGTTATATTGGGAGACTTGTTGATGTGGCTTATATAGACCTGTCAACGGGTCGGGTTCGGGTCGGGCGGGTCCGGGTGGTACCAGACCCGGACCCGATTACTATAGGATGTACCATACCCGACCCGTTTACCCGCGGGTATAGAACCTAGGTTCCCATACCCGGACCCGTGAGTTCGCGGGTCTGGACCTGTTTACCCGGACCCGTGGGTTATGGTGTTTCCTATCTGTAAGTTATGAGAAGTCATGGCTATCACACAAAAATGTTTGACAAGTGGCATTTGGAGAAGACAATGCATACCCTAGTTATTCTTCCCCATTACTAATCCAGTTGGCAAACATTAATTAGCTGACATGAGCTATATATGGTGTTTCCTATCTATATAGTGTTCCCATTTGCTAATCGGGTAAACGGGCAAACGGGTATGGTCCATGTAAAATCATACCTGACCCATTTACTAATCGGGCAAACGGGTATTCGGGTTCGGGTCCAGAACTGAGTTTCCCATACCCGTCTAAACGGGTCGGTCGGGTCGGGTCGGGTCCGGGTCCAGACCCGACCCGTTGACAGGCCTAGGCTTATATAAGGTCAAGACTAGCATTGTAATATGTAGCTAATGAGATATTGATTATAAAAACCATTGTTAACATGTTGGTTTGCTTTAGAATTTGCTTTGCATGAAGATTTGCTTAGCATCTTAAATCTTTTGCATGCTGAATTGAAAAAGTGGGTGAGAGATCACTTGGGTGAAAAGCTCTGAATTAATTTTTATCCCCAAATTATCAAACCCTAGTTTATTCCCACTTCCGTTTTGCATCACACATGAAACCAGAAAAAAAAAATTGGCTGATATTTGCTTCCTCTTTTCTGCAGTTCGGTTTACTTAGTGCTTATTTGATTAAAACGTTGTACTTGGGCAGGTATGGTCAAATATAACTTAAAAGTCTTGCTGTGGCATTTCTTTTCCTGCTTTATCATTTCTGATATAAACCAAAATGTCAATGATATCGATAACCTTCTAGTATCCCATGAATTTTCCAGCGAGAATCTAATTTACTTGTACTGCCACTTAATGCAGTAGAATTTTATATGTGATACTACAGTATTGTTATATTTTGATGACAATCCTTAATCCTTATATTCCAGGCATTCTACTGATCGTGAAGTTGCTCTTATGTCACTTTTGGCTTACCTTTCTTATATGCTGGCTGAAGTGAGCTTCGTCTCTAAACTATTGAAGTTTCAAGATTTCATCTCCTTCACCAAGTCTCTATGCCAACTTCCTTTGATGTTAACTGAAATAATTATGCTGAAACATTTTATTTGAATTGCAGTTGTTAGACTTAAGTGGTATTCTCACAGTATTCTTCTGTGGAATATTAATGTCACACTATACCTGGCATAATGTAACAGAAAGTTCCAGAGTTACCACCAAGTATGCAATTTTTCCTAAATGCCCCTGAACGTTGCAAACTTGTGCCAATATTTTAGGCATTTCTCTGTGTGATTATTGCAACTCACTGACATGATTTTACCTGCTAACTTTTACAGGCATGCTTTTGCTACGTTTTCATTTATTGCTGAGATTTTCATCTTTCTTTACGTTGGTATGGATGCCTTGGATATTGAAAAGTGGAAGCTTGTCAAAGACAGGTTTAGTTTTCATCTCATTTCTGGATGATTATTATTCAGCTCATACAATCTCTTGTCAGCCGAAATGAGCAGCTTCTTTGATCCCAGTTTGAATTCCTTTTCAGCATTCATTAAATTAAACATATAAAATGATTTCTCAAATCCCCCCTTCACGAGCGTGTTCTGTGGCAATGGTTTTATGATATCTTAAAGACAGTGTTGCATTGATAGATCTGAACCAAAAGGAGACTTAAAATATGTTTCTGGTGAGATTAACAAAGTAAAGAGGTTGATCATGGTTTTGGCCAAGGCCCAAAGAGAAGGAGGTGAACCAAGATGGACTTGCTGATTGGTATAATAACCCACAATGACCCATCAGGTGAACCCCGATTGGGAGTCATTGGTCCACACTTAACCACCTATCATCAATCTCGCTATCTGACATTGGACCCAACCCACTCTTCTCATCTTTTTACCGAATCACCAAATCACCCTTTGATCTGGATGCAAGGCACCTCAACAATCTCAATCTTGGCTTAATAATACTCAATTAAACCCGCACAAACAGGTTGAATACAGTATCCTGCAACTACTTGAATGATCCAAGTTACAACCACATCACTATGGCGAATCAAGTTTCTCTATTTTGATATCTTAGTAATGGAGTGGCCATTATTTACTTTCCTTACAGGTGGTCCACTATTTTGATATTTATAGACATTGCTAGCCCACAAGGGCCACAATCCAACAACTTAAGCTTTTGGGCCGGTTAAGTTTACTGACAACCAACACTCCAACACACTTGTCCCTTATGCAATATTCTTACTGAATTGCCTTAAATATCAGTTGTTGGAAAGGCACTTCATCATGAACAACTGCTATAATCTTGGCCATATACCTCAAGATTTCGTCTCGTGCGTAACCCCTTATGCATACCCTTATCTGTTAGGCATACTTAGACTCTGCCTTTCGCACTCAAATCCCTCTAATAATAGTCCTTGTTTAGGAACACAAGTAGATTCAGGATTAAAATACTATTATAAGTAAAATTTTCCTTTTTAAGAGTTTTTGTATTCTAGAATTTTTCACATTATGTAATTGTATGCCTATATATTCTTGGGTGTTGCCTTTATCAATGACATATACAATTTAGTTTTTCAATTGATTTTACACGATATTAGAGCCATCTCTCTAAAATTCTAAATGAAATCAAAATTTCTTTTGTTGATTGTTCTTCTCACGTGACCTCAACCTTGCTAGGCGGCACTCATATAGAGTGTGCCTAGCAACGGGTCGCTTTCCGCCTTGCACATTGTCAAAGTTCTTTCCAGTTCCATGAAGTCTTCTTGTTGTTGATTGCCATTGCAAATTTCATCTTTCATCATAGAAATCAAGTTTTCTCATAGCTATCGCTAGCAGTTGGATACTCCTGTTGTGAATTTCGGGGATGCCCTCACGACCGGATCCACTAGGACGACGTAGCGGAAACTAACCATGAGATCTACCAAGGCAACGAGAAGAAAAGAAGAAGAAGATATTTCAAAGTAGATAAAAAGTCAACACACAATATAACGTGGTTTCACCGATCAAATAGATCGTGTGTACGTCCATGAGAGAAGAGGGAGAAACTTTATTAAAACTTTGAGAAGTATAATAAGAATTATTTACACCTCACGCTGAGAAGATTACAAGCTTTCGATGGCCGCCAAGAACAACAAACCCTTGTGGCTAAGCTTCTCTCACAAATCTCTCACCTAGATGAATTACACCATTAGAAATTACAAATTCATTGAATTACATTGAAGGCCACCCCAAGGGGTTGTTTATAAACCATATAACTCTCTTAGTCCTAAACAAATTTCATCAATACGAACAATCACCGCATCAGAAAAAAGAAAACATGAATCCAACTCGAATCTGTAAACATATCAAAAAACTGCCAAACCCGACATTAGCCTATTAGGTCAGTGTATTAGTCGACTAATACTATGTATTAGTCAACTAGGCCCAAATACTAGTCGACTACTCTAACAAGATTCGAGAACCACAGCTCTCTGTTGGCCAAACTAGTCGGCTATACAATGTATTACCATGTGATTAGTCGACTATACCTAGTATTAGTCGACTCGTAATGTGCACAGCTCTTTGTGCATGTCCGTTCTTTAATCTCTGAAGTTTCGTGTACCTTCACGACGTTTTCAGTCACAAATCCTAACAACTCCCTCTTCGTCTGAGATTCTCTGTTCCGATCTTGATCCTGCCCATCCAGGATTCCGATCCTGGTTTCTCTGTTTCAGGTTCGTTCAAGTCTAGTGCTGCCGCCCATTTAGGATTCCGCTCCTACCTCTTATATTCGGGGCTCTCTTGCGCAACCCTCGCCCACTTCCGACTACACTGTTAATTCCAAATTCTTCTTCTAGCTCGTCTATTACCGTTTAGGTAGTAATAGCACCAGATTAAATTACTTAGTATAAGTCAAAGTTTGGGATATGAATGGAAACATGGTTACTGGCATGACATCCTTTTCCGTTTCATTAATTAATATCTTTACAGTTCTGGTTTAATGGAGAACCCTTATTTTCAAAGTTTTCTCGTTTTGTATATTTTCAAATCAGATATATTATTTAAGTGTTATTAATTACAGCTGTGTGTGCAATCTTAATTATTGTTAATTAAGTGGATTTTTGGTATCTTTCAACTTTTTCTCTCTGATATGCAGTCCTGGAACGTCAATTGCTGTGAGCTCAATTCTACTAGGTTTGGTTTTGGTTGCAAGAGCCGCATTCGTTTTCCCACTCGCTCTCTTATCCAATTTGGTTAAAAAGTCGCAAAATGTTGAACAAATTACCTTTAAGCAGCAAGTGGGTGGTTGGCATCTTAGTTATATTGTGTTCATCTAAGTCATATTGATATTAACTTATACTATCGGATTGACAGGTTACAATATGGTGGGCTGGTCTTATGCGTGGTGCAGTATCAATTGCACTTTCTTACAATCAGGTTCTATACAAATATACACACAATATCTTTCAGTAACTAATATTGTTTTGCCTTCCATTTTTCTCTGTTTCATGTTATTTTCAGGGGAAAAAAACATTTTATATCGCTTTATGTATATGAAGATTTACTGAGTAACAGAGTATACTATGTTTCTGTTAGCAAAAAAAGTAAAACATAATGTAATATGTTGTGTCTGTGTTACCTAGTGTTATTTGTCTCAAAAATGGCCCCTCTTCATGTCCTTTACAATGTCCTTGCTGTAGAAGAGCGTGTTTCTACGTTTCCATGATCATCTACAATCAAAGTTCTTAGAACTATTTTATTTTGAAATAATTATTATAATCACCTTAAAGAGTGGAAGATTCTTCTCATAGTGATGGGATGTTTTTCCTTGGATTCTTAACGACATCTTTTATGCCATAGGATGAAGTCTGCCATAAAATATATTCAGATTTCACTCTGAATACATATAAAAATCAGATAGCACATGAAAATTTTAAGGATCACATTTTTATTTAGTAAGTAATAAATATGATTATAATCTTTATTTGATAGTTTCCTGATACTAATATGTATTAAGATATCTCAAATTATAAACCTAGTATCAAATGTTGTCGTGTCAAAGTGTCTTGAGTATAAGGTTCATCAGTTTCACATAGTTGTTTCCTTTGAGTCATATTTCCTCTCATGTTCTTCCATTTGCATGGTCAATTTACTTATTATTGAGAATAATATAATAATATGTTTGCAGTTTACAAGTTCCGGTCACACCCAATTGCGTGGCAATGCGATAATGATCACAAGTACCATCACAATTGTTCTTTTTAGTACAATGGTAAGATATATTTTTGTTCCATTTTTTCATACTATGCCCTAAATTGCGGTTGTTTTGAAGGTTCAAATATCACCATCCACTTTTGTTATTCCTTAGTTCATTCTATCAAGAAACACTAGAGAAGGTTAATTCTAGAGTAATTGGAATATTCAGGTCTGGATTGACATCTATTCAATTTTTTTTTTACAACAACAGGAACTGTTAGAATTAAGTTCTTAGTAAATTTATTGTAGAAGATAAAATGTTTAATAAGTAACTTAATGTTTAATACGATCTTTTTGGTCATTGTACAAGAGCAAACATGTATATATTATTTTAGGAGTTTATATGACAAGTTCTATATGTGTGTCTTGTAGACCATATCAAAAGTGCAAATAATGCTACTCAATTTTGTTATGGTTCAACCTATTTAGCACACAGTAATGTCCTTAACAAAAATGATCCAGGTAATAAGTGACTGATAGCCTATCGGGTTTTGAGGTACCCGATATGATATTTATAATATCAGCCGATATCGAATCCAATATTGTTGAAATGGCCAATATTACTGATATCCATGGAGAATATTAATGATATTAGTACTAAACACAATTAGCTGAAATTATATTTATACTGAGATTTTAAATCAGCAAATATTGTTTACAAGGCACTCTTCAATGACGGGGGATTAACATTTTTCTCTTCTCTTTCTCCTTATCCTTTCCCCCTCTATGCTTTCTCCTTCAACTCTTCAATTCATTTTGTCAATACGTATACACTTTCACTGCCAATATTTTTTGTTCAGTTACACTATTCATGGTTTTTCATTATTTCAAATCAGAACCCAGTTACTGTATTCTGCCGTGTTATCAATCACTGTTTCTTCAACTGCTGAAGATCCTAACATGCATTAGGTTCTTGCTTGACAATCTTGCGTATTAATTTTTCTCCTCCTATATTTGCTTTCCCATTTCCATATCATTGAACAGGTATTGGGGCTGCTGACCAAGCCCATTGTTCGGTTCCTACAACCTCCAGCCACAGGCCATTTCAGAAGCATGTCAGAGCCTCCAACTCCCAGTTCTGTCAGCATCCCGCTCCTTGGCATCGAGCAGGGGCCTAGTGTCGAAGCCGCAGGGAAAGATAACCGTCGCCTACCCATTGTCACTCACACTGTCCACAAGTACTGGCGCAAGATTGACGATGCCTTCATGCGCCCTGTGTTTGGGGGACGAGGCTTCGTGCCAACCGAAAGGAGCGAGCATCCCCCTAGCAGCACTGAAGCAGAAGAGAGTTCAAAGAGAGGAACAGACTAGATATTGTTGTTTTCAGATTTCAGGGGGTGCTGCTGTGTTCATTACTCAAGTATGATGGGTGCTGTGTTGGTATAGAATGTGTGTGTAATTTGTGTGCCTACTTGTGTGTTATGAGAGAGGACCAGCATGAGCTGCAGCCCTGTGATTGATTCCACAGCTATAGTTTTTGTGTATGTATTTGTGTAATGTAGTGGCTAGGCTAGGTTTCTTTTATCTTCAATCTTCCAAGGTGATTAGTTGTTCATTGTTACAATCGTATTGGATGATTGAGTGTGGTCCAACACTAACACCCTACTGGAGCATCGAGGCATCTAAGGTTTGATCCTAACTCGACTAATATGATTTCAGCCGGGGCCAAGGTAGTTTGATTAAGGGGGATTTTGCTACAGCGATCGCAATCCTTACAAAAAATGCGTTGTTTTTTTAGTCTTTATAAGACTGTGATCATGATCGCACTTCTAATTATTAAAGCATGTTTCTGAGTCTTTATAGGACTGGTGTAACTAGGGGTGCCATCGGATCGGATACGGATCGGATATTATCTCTACCATATTCATATCCGCACCCAACCTTTGGATACAGATACGGATATTAGCGGATGTGAAAAAATGATATCCGTATTCGCCAAAATCAGATATCAGATATAAATCGGATATTAGCGGATCGGACGCGGATACTAATCGGATATGTTAAAAATGGATATGGTTAAAGATAAATTAAAGAGAAATACTTATATTACTTTTATCTCATTTACTACAATATTAAATGTGATATATATTATGATATTATTGTGTACATATCAATACATTCATCGTATTCATTGTCATTTGACTTCTATAACAATAGATTACACGTCCTCCGGTGCTAATTGAAGATTCAGATGCCATGATTGATGTCGAAATACTCAAAATATCTTGTGGTGCTCTTGCAAGAATCGAATACTCTCCACTATTACTTTTTTACCAACTCAAAATATCAAAATTTAATGCCTTATTCCATTGAAAAATAGTCTTCTGCATACCGATATCATTATGAAGCACGCAACATTCGGATATCGGATCGGATACGAATAAGATATTACTTTTACCATATCCGTATCCGCACCTACCTTTCGGATACGGATATGGATACGAATATTGACGGATGTGAAAAAATGATATCCGTATCCGGATTGGAGGCGGATTCGGATGCGTATATCCGCGGATAATCCGTATCCGGTGGCACCCCTAGGTGTAACACTCAGATTATTAAACACAGAATTAATATCCTAATATTGAATTAGTGATATAATATGTGACAATTAGATGTGATAAAATTTGAAGCTATGAAATTTATTGTAACATTGATGAATTTTGAAATTGGTGGAATAGGAAAATTTTGCAAAATATAGTGATGTATATAAATAGGTATCATGGTAATGACACGCATACATACAGAGGCATCTAACTATGTATATATATGAATACTTTCATAAATTCAAGTATTGGTTTTCTAATACACAAAAAAAGGAATGAGAGTGAGTGGATGGGTGACGTGGAGAGGGGAAGCATGAATGATGAAAACTGAGGAGAGAGCGGAAATTGTGTGGCTAGGTGTCATGGTGAGGAAATTTGATGAAAATTCATATAAAAAATGAGAGATAAATCTCATTCCATTATTCTTTACTCTCTCTCTCTCTCCCGTCGGTGAGGCTCCGGCCGAGGCGGCAACGGTCCAGCAGCCGCGGCGCGGGGAGGGAGGCGCGGCCGCGGCGGCGGCTGCAGTTTAAGGAGAAGGGAAAAAAAAGAGAAGCAAAAAGAAAAAGAAGGGTGTTGCAGGTTTGGGTTTGAACCCGATCTGACCCGCTTGGAATCTGACCCGACCCAATCACATTAGAAAGGTAAAATTTCATTTGGTTCTGAGAATTTAAATTATTTACATTTTTTACCCTTAAAAATTTCCAATCGACCCCTAAATAATTTTAAATATCAGGTATGTAACCCTAAACTGTCGGTTTTGGTTTCCGGTGGATATCTTGATAGTCCGGAGTCAGATTCGGATGATTCCTGGGCCATTCGATCATAGAGACAGGAACTACGCATCTGCGATGCTAATAAATAGGATCGGGTAAAGATGAGTGGGGTTCTCGATAAATTTGAGTTAATTATGAAATATTACAACTGTTACGAATAAATGTTAACTATGTTACTAATTCTGAAAGAATTGATAATTGTTACAAGAATAGTAAATAAATGAGGAAATTGGATAATTATGAGTAAAATAATATGATGTGGTTTTGATATTTCTAATTTTGTTGTTCAACTCTTGAAATGATGTGTATGCGTGTGTTGATTGATTATAAGTTCTTGATAAAATTATTGTTATGTGTGTGTTATATTATATGTGCATGGAGAAAGAGGGCGCGGTAAATTCCGGAAGGTGCGAAGAAAGGGCTGCGAAGAAGGGGCAAAAAATACTTTTAAGAGGAAGGACCCGTATTGCACGGACGGATGGGAGAAGACGAGATATTATTATCATTATGTACTCTTGGAGGAAGGGATTCGTATTGCGCGAGCAGAGTGCGAAAACGATGCTATTATATGCATAGAAGTTTATACTTTGTGTTGAAAAGATAAAAAATTAATATACATGAATGAAAACTAGTCTGTATGACATAAATGTACATGTGATATTCATGTGTGGGAACACTTTATGTGTTGGATGTGTTACTTGTATATGGTACGATAGATATCAGAACACAGATCTGTAATAAAAATACCGACATTTATTGCTATACGTACATCAGTATTAATTGAACAACAAACTGAAACAGGTTGATTGTATAGTTGAAATATCTATGTTCATGATTACTCACTTTTATGTTTCATGTACAATACACACTGATAATATTATGTTAAATTGTAAACTAAAAGTAATTGTACTCACTGAGTTGTTAAGCTTACACCCACAGATTTCTTGTCTTTCAGGTGAATACTAGGCAAGACTTGATTTAAGGGCTACCCGAGCTTGACACTGAAGGTTCAGGATATCTCTTTGGGGTTTTTAGCGATCTTTAGTGTTTTGTTACATTTGACCCAGTAATAACCTACACATTGGATATGATAACTATTGACTCATGATTAGAACTTGTACTTGAGCATGTACATATGTATATATGTGTTTTCTAAGTTATACTTAATTGTACATCTCCTAATTTGTGGTGTTTGATTGAATGACTCTTTAATGGATATATATGTGATGATTTTGAATATAGAAGCTCGTTCAATCCAAATTTTGAATATCCTAATTTTCAATTAGTGTAATACCCCGTTCCTGGAATACGTACTTAGTTGCGTATTCAGTTTTTCGATCGTATTTTTTTCGATTTACTTCCTGTATTTGACCGATTTCAGTATCAAATATTATTTTCCAATGTTTTAGATTTTATATGATTTTCTGGAATTTTCCTGAATTAATTGAAAATCTTCAAAACCGGTGTCGACCAGTGTCGCTGATCGATTCCCGGATTTTTATCTTACAAACAGTTAGGAAATTCTAGAAAGTCCTTTAGGCATTATTTCTTAGAATCGTATTTCTTACCTAAATACTTTTTCTGGGAATTTTGTGATTTTATGAAAATTCCACGGAGTCGGTAGCTAACTGATTCCGGGATTTTTAGTTTTAAATAAATTATTTCTCCAAACAAATTTCACCATGAGTCTTAAAATATTATTTTTGATTTTTGGTAAATTTTACGAGTCGTTCCAAGATACTTGATTTCGGGACGATTTCGGTATTTTCCGAAATGTTTCCGCATCTTCGACTTAAACCCGGGAACTTGTCTTTTTATATTTTTATTTTCTAAGTCCAAGAAAATATCTTCATTTATAAATACTTTTCCTTTTCCTTTCTCTTGTTTTCCTTTCCTTCCTTCACAAGCCACAAGATTTCCAATTTCCAAAAATTCCAATCTTTTCCAATTTTCCAACAAACTCCACAAAACTCCACACACTTCCTCATTAATGCCCCTCTTTCTCTCTCTCTTCCATGGCCGGCCAAGTGGCCAAAAGAGGGACACCTCACCTCCCCTATTTGCAAAAACCCCCTCTCTTCTACCTTATTTACAACTCCTTTACAAAATCTAAAACCTATATAAACATTTCCTTTACATTTCTTTTCCTTTTTCTTCATTTCACCAAAGTTTTAGCCCTCACCAAATCCTCCTCCATCTCAAACTCCACTACCAACTCCAAAAGCTCACCTAAGTCTCCATCTCCTCTTCAACTACCACTACTTTGGGATTGAGATCGTAGTTTTCTTCGTCGTTTATATCGCCAAGGATCAAGTTGATGATATCGTCGACAACGACCTTTTCGGAACTCGTAAAGCTTCGATAAACCATACCTTGTGAGTATTTTTACTCACCAAGACTTGTTCAATTCCTAGTATACTGGTGGTTACAATTCATGTATGCTTATGCCTTCAAAATCATGTTTTTGGACCATCAAACACAACCATCAGAAATTCTGTTTTGCACTCTGTTTTCCCACGATTAGTCGACTTGACCTAGGTATTAGTCGACTAACCCATCTGTTTTGAAACGTAACTTTCTGGAACACAGTTTTAGTCGACTTAGTCTATCTATTAGTCGACTAGAAATCTTTGTTAGTCGACTACACTTTCCACCCTAGTCGACTAACTTTTCCTGAATCAGAAACTCAACTCTCTGTATCACAGACTTAGTCGACTTAAGTATCTGTTGGTCGACTTATAATCATTGTTAGTCGACTACACCTTCCACCTAGTCGACTAACTTTTCCTGAAACAGTATTCCAACTCTCTGGAACCCAGTTTTAGTCGACTAGTCCAGCCTGTTAGTCGACTAGAGACCACTATTAGTCGACTAACCATTCCACCTAGTCGACTAATTTAGGCTGTTTATTATAGTTGATTTCTTTCCTGAATTTGGATCATACCCTTGATACATGTTGGATATATTATTCTTGTTTATGCTTTATGAATGGCACTTCATGACCTGTTACTTGATGGATGTTACCTCTTGTTACTTCATGGCTTGTTATTGTATATTCTCATTTCATAACTTGTTAATTAATGAATATCACCACTTATCATGCTATCTCTTAACACCAAGTATGATACACTTGACTTTTGTATAAAATGGACCAACTTACATTGGGTCGGGGGAAAACATGTGGATATCAATATGTGTTCATGTTTACAGTGGCATTAGGAATGTTGTGCAACTATATTTCCGGTCTAACCTGTGGGCCTCCAGGGGACCGAGGGGAGTGCTTGCTCCCTCCTTACTGGTACCATCATGATAAAGGGCATACATAAGTCCCTCCTGTTAGCCTAGCGGCTGGTTTCCGTCATCAAGCAACGGAACAATCCTGGACCGTTGTCCCGGGCATGTACGGGACCCACTGTAAACATAGTTCGTTGATAATCCCGCTGGTTTCCAATAACAACCTTGCTTTACTAGGATATGGATCTATGTGCCCTGGGACGCTGGGTCACATAGCTAGATATCACAGTAAGACAAGTAATAATAATAATAGACTCTAACTGTGGATTCATTGTATTCTGACTTTATCTCTTCATGCTTTCATTTCTTTCTAGTTGATATTCATTATGTTGTTCTATCTTTCTTATTCATGGCTCTTAGCCATTTGGCTGTAGTCTGTTCATTGTGGGGAGGTCCTGACTCCCTTGGATTTGTATGTTCAGGTTCCGAAGCTTGGATCGAAGTGGAGCCTTCCACAGAGGATCAAGCTTTTCTTAGTGAGCAGGCCGACTAGTTCCAGTCCTTTGTGCCAGACTTCTCTTTTTGACTCACGGGATCTTCATCCTACTCGTGAGCATTTTGTGTTCATATTGTATCTTTTACTTTTGGACTTGGTTGTGATAAAAGATACATGTAATGTGTAATATTTTATCATATCTTGTGATAACTTGTACTTGTACTTTTAAGTTGGCATATGTATGTGTATCACGCTTTGTCGTGTACTCTGAACCTTGTTGTACTACATGCTTAGCGTATATACGTGGGGGCATTTTCTGACCTACGTATATACGTCGCAGTGACGTCCCCGTATCCGTGGAATCGGGGCGTTACAATTAGTAAAAATACTGTGACCATAATCGCAGTATTCTAATTGTGATCATAGTCGCAGTCCTCACATAAAACTGCGATCATGAGTCGCACTCCTCATATCAACATCCTCATCATCAACATATTCTCATTTATTGGCATCAAATGATCCCTAATTTTTTCTAGATCTAAATACCACATCGATCACAAACAAAAACAAAACTCATCACGAGCACGAGCAAACGAGATTTGCAAAAGGTCAATCCCAAAAAATATTTGGTCGCTTCCCGCCCCTTTTCAACTCCCACGGCCACCTGACCGCGTAGGTCGACCCGCAAATTACTTGTATTAAGGTCAGGGTTGAGGAAAGAGCAACGTTGAGAGCGATGAAAAACAATAAAGAGGAATGAAAATATATGAAGCAGTGGTGGTTTGGAGAAATCAAATTATGCTGACGTGGATGAGACTGTAGTGAACAAAATTATGAAGCTGAGTTTTTTGTAATTACGAAGTAAGGCAGGTGGCTGTAGCGAAATTTCCTTTAATTAAATTAAAAGAGATAAAAAAATTGAGAGCTAGAAATAAACCTACAATCAAGCAACTAAATCAACCGGTATTCTCGTTACTTTGGCATGTTTTGTTATAGGGAAGTGGGTGAGAAAACTCATTTCTCATTTTTCTTGTTTGTTTTGAGTCGGAAATGGAAAATGGGGAAACCATTTTTCCTTTCTCCTTTTCTTTTTACACCTCCTTTTTACACTACCATTTTCCCACTTCCACGGTGCTACAGTTAATTTTGATGTCAAGTAGATCCCACGTGCAGTCTAATTACAGTCCTAAAATGTTACTTCAGAATTAATTTTTAATTTGATATTATTTTATGATCAACTTTGTGGTCAGCTTTTTCACTTCTACTTTCACATTACTCACCAAATATCAGAAAATACAATATATTTTTTCATTTACACGTTCATATTACAATCAAATACTGGAAATAAAAATTACACAAATTTCAATTTCTCACTACACATTCACATTTCTCATCTTTATTTTTCACTAATACCTAGTGGCGTACGCAGGATTTTTACTCAGTGGGGGCGGAAACAATCCACAAGCCCCGAATTTTCACAGAATTTTTAAAACATAACATAGAAAAATCAATCCCTATACTTGTTATTAATTCAATTAACAAAATAAGATTTTTTTCAAAAATTACAATTGAAATGTTATACTCATAAATTAACCAAGAACATGAATATTAACTAATAGATTAACCTCAATTAATCAAGAATTGATCAACAATTCCTACAAAAAGCATGTTAAAGAATATGTCAAACATTTAAATTGAAATTAAACCATAAAATATATATTTTAGAGGTGAAAAAAGAAGAAGAAAATATTGAATTCACATGATTGGAAAAAGAAAAAAGAAATAATTTCTCAAACAATAATGGTAAAAGTACTTATCCAATCGTGTGAGGAGATCAACACAGCTCTGGCAGCATCACTGCCCACTGGCGATCGAACCCTAAACAAATCGATCATCGAATACAGAGAAATTAAGGTTTCCGTGAGAGAGAGAGAGAGAGAGATCGAGATCGTAATTCATGAGATATGATCGAAGAAGGGGACTTGATGGGTCTTTGAGAAGGTGTAAATTGAGAAGATTGAGGTTGAAATTCTGGACATATGAGGAGATTGGAGCTTTCTGAGATGTGGGTTCCTCTTTGGGGTCATCATCATGCTGAAATCCCCCCAAATTATGATACAGTCTCCAGTGATCATCTCCGGCGATAGTAGGGGAGCTCCTCCATAGCGACGTCCAGATGTTAAGATGATTCCATTGAAGACGAAGGAGATACAATAATTGGGGAAGGGATGAGGGAGTATCAGATGTACCAGCGGATATCTCTGTTAAGGAAACGGGTGTACCAGGTTGCGGGTCCAGAAGAGGCAGATCTGTTGGAATCAAATCCCGATTCCAACGGGTATATCCTTTTCCCCTCTCCCAAGTAATGGGTGCTTTTAAGCTAAGTGTGTGTTCTTTTCCTTTTTTAAGCTTGATTTTTTGACAACATTCTCTGTATGAATTCGAGCTTCACTGTGTGAGAATAAAATCAATTCTTCACTCCAATCCTTTGCTCTTCGTTAAATTTTTCTTGTTCTTAATCTAAATTGCAGGTGAGATGGCTCCAAAGAACCATCACTGTCGTAATCTGACGATTATGGAGGTGGCGCACGCATCAATTTGCCCCTCTTTTGAATCAAATCCAGCTACATCTTGTTAATTTAACGAAATTTCAGTGGGGGTGACTGGCCCCACTCACCCCCACCTCCGTGCGCCAATGCCTATACCTTTTTCTCTCACTCCCTTCAAACCAAACAAGCTCTTATGCCCCATGAACTTCTAGTTATTGGTCTAATAAATAAAATAAGAAACTAGTTCCTGACGACACGTGCTTTTGGTCCTGAAGTCTCAAATTCAATATTATATTATACTCTTTGTTTGCATGGAGGAAAAAAAATATACCAATTATATCATGAGTCCATACACTTATGAATATTTTAATCGCCACCGAAAAGTCTGTGGACCACTGGTCTAAGCATCATACTTTTGACATCAACTGTTTTAGTTAGCAGTTGAGACTACTCAAGACTAGTGGTTCAATTATCCAAACATTTATTATTGTTGTTATTCTTGTTGCTATTTTTAAAAAAATGTTGGTCTAAAAATTGATTCTTGAAGCCTAGAAGTTAGTAGAGGTGATTAAAAAAAATTATTCTCAAATAGCGAGGAAAGTTTGTCAAAAGGCGACGATGGGAGAAGAAATTAACTTATATGTATTTATTTATATTCAAAATAGGCTGAAAGAAGGTTTTCTCCTGTGATTCATATAGAAATTTTGTCCGTCCGTCTTTCTTCTTTTTTATTTCTTTCTAAACTACTTTTTCCTCCTCCTTCCTCTCTCACATCCTCCTTCTGATCGATCAATCGGCTTCTCACCAGCAAAGGCGGTATACTAGTTAAGTTTAAATTTTCATATATGGGGTCTACTAACTCAGATCAATTGTGTGACATTGCACGGCAAACATATCCTTCTCTTGTAATCGAAGACGTATCCAGCTAGTGGGCCCAAGAAACATATGGAAACATGTCTCCGTGTCGCGTTGCCATTTGATGAAAGAAGTGGATCAGAGAGTGGTTAATAACAGGGAACAGATATTGCCACCCCAAAACTGATAAAGGCCCCCTCCATGAATTAAGGCACCCCAAAAATTGATAAAGGCCCCCACCCTCAAAATTTCAAAAACGGCAAACATGTCTTCATTTTCTTCCCCTCCTCCTCTCCTTCCCTCCCACCCTTGCCGACGACCCCTCCTCTTCCCCCCCGACCTCCACGGCCTCCCCCTCGCCGGCGCTCCACCCTCATCTTCCCCACGACCTCCCCCTTGGCCCCTTCGACCTCCCCTCTTCTCCGCGACCCCCTCCCCCTCGACCTCCCCAGCGTCCCCCTCCTCCGCGCTCCCCTCGACCTCCCCGGGCTCGCCCCTTCCCCTCCCCCACCCCACCCCTTCCCCCTCTATTCGGCCACTTCGGCCGAACAGAGAGAGCTCTGTTCGGTCGGAGTTGGCCGAACAGAATCTGGCCGAACAGAGATCCCTCTGTTCGGTCGACTCTGATTTGTACGGGGAGGAAAGTTGAGAAAGTATTGCAAAATTTTCTTGAATCAATGTAAAATTACAACAACTCAAAATTTTAACTAAAAGAGAAAGGAGACGCTCAAGCTTAGATCTCCTCTTTGTTTAACGCAGGGTTCTTCGCGTAGCGGTGGAAAGTGATTCTTATTTTCTGTTGACCGGGTGAACGTCAAGCTCTTCTGGAAATCTTCTCGTGGGATCACTGATAGAGTATCACAGCTCCTATCTAATGAAATCTCGAAGAGACTTGGCAAAAACCTGAACTCAACAAGTTGGTAGAAGAGTTTAACTCTTTATAAGTATTCCTCAGCTGAAAATTCTGACTCCTCTTCAATAGCAAACTGAGCTATTTATAGGGATTTCAGGGTAAAACTGTCCCCTAAAACCCCTCCATATTGGGGTTAACTCCCCTCATTACGTGGGCAGTACTTGACCCAGTAATGGGGGTAGTTATAACTGAGACGCAAGGCTCTCCTGCAGTGGAATGCAGGCTTAAGCCCTGCGTTTAGCCATTGAGGTAACGCTGGACGCCGGTGTTGAGCTCCTCGTTTGGATGCTGCGGTAGTGTTGAAATGCGAGCTTCAAACTCTGTGTCGAGCTCTCATCTGAGACGCGGGTCTTGAGCTTCGCGTTTGGGCGTTGCGGTGGTGTTGAAACGCGAGCTTCGAACTCTGTATCGAGCTTCGCGTATGAGACGCGGGCTTCAAGCTCTGTGTTTGAGTACTGAAGTGATGCTGAGACGCGAACTTTTATTTCTACGTCTTGACATTGCAGTGGTGTTGAGACGCGGGTTTCGAGCCCTACGTCTTGGCTCTGCACGAGTGTCTTCGATTAGGGTCGCGTCTGAAGCATGGACCCTGTTATCTGATGACGTGTCTTCTGTGATTTTTAGACAGTCTACAACGAACAGACTTGTGGCGGAACAGGGGGAAGGGGAGATATGGGGGAGCCGGGAGGGGGGTAAGGCCGGGGAGGTCAAGGGAGCGCGGGGGAGGGGGACACCGGGGAGGCGTGGGTAGTCGGTGAAGACGACGAAGGAGGATAAGGATGAAGGGAAGGAAGGAGGATGAGGATAAGTGTTCTTGGATATTTCACTATGAGTGAAAATGGACAAAAAATATAATGGCACACTTGTGAATATTTGGGGGGCCTGTGGGTAGTAGGGGTGAGCAGAGTTCGGTTATAACCGAAATAACCGAACAAAAATCGAAACCCAAACCCGAATCGAACCGAACCGCACTAATTCGGTCGGGTTTCGGTTTTGTGTTCCAAAAATCGAACCCAACCGAATCGAACCGAATCTCTCACCCTATATATCACCCTATTCAAATTCAATTTAGTGAATCATATAGTTCATAATAAAAATGGTGGAAACTGATCTCATTACTTTTAGTAATACCATCTTTTTTATGTTGAATATGTGAAAGTTATGTTAAATACACCATCACAATTGAGAATAATATTTATATTAACATAGTTTTATTTCATTTTTATCATTAAAAGTTAATAATAATTATATGAGCTTTGATATTAAGAGCTCAAATACAATGTAAAAGTTTTGAAATATAAATTTTGTAATTCGCATCAAGTTTAAGGTGTTTTCCTTATTTCTAATTTGAGTAATGGATATTTGAGATTAGAATATTAAAGGATGATAATATAATGGTGATTAAAAATACAAGAAATGATAACAATATATTGCCTAACCGAAAAAACTGAAAAATCGAACCGAATTGAGTCAATTAGGTTCGATTCGGTTACTAAGTCTAATCTATTCGATTCGATTTTACAAAAATTAGCAAAAACTAAACTGAACCATGCTCACCTTTAAGTGGGTGGCAATATCCGTTCCTTTAATAACAGGGTCCGCCGATGTCGACTAAGAGGGCCGCAGAGAAGTCTCTATGCGTACAATCTGAAGCAGCCCCTCGCGAATGACGAAAACGCCCACAGTTCACAGGCTAAACTCGAGCGCAGTTTTGCCACGTAGCGCGTTTTTTTCTCTCTCTAGAAAAAACCTTCGATGTTTACAAGGCCTTTTTTTAATGAACAGCGCCTTCCTTCTCTCTTTAAATACAGCCCACAAGGCAACAACTCTCTAGCCTGCACCACTTTCTCTTCGGGCTCGATAATTTTCTAATTTTTACTCTCTCTCTCTCTAATGGCTTCAATCGCCGGAGCTTCGGTCTTGGTCGGCGCTCAGCCGCGCGTTTCCCGCCAGATCAAGGTATTCACCGCTCCGATCTCTCCTTTTTGTGATCTGATCCTGGATTCGTTGTATCTGTTTTCGTTTCTAGGGTTTGAGGCTTGTTTTGGAAAATAGATAGCTTGATCTAATTGTGATCTCGTGTTTTTTGGTTAGAATTTTAGGACCTAGAGCTTGTGTTTTGGTTTGAATGGGATCTAAGGCTTTCGTGCAGCTAAAATGGTGTTTTTTGTTTGATCTGCTGTTTTTAGTGTTATTTTGGTTTATTCTAATCAAAACATGCGGATTAGAGATTTTTTTTTTTTTTTTACAAACATACGAAAGTGTAAAACTGTAAACGATGTAATTTTGATCTCCTTTGTCCTTTTCTAAAGGGGAAAGCTAAAAAATAATGCTTTTTGGAATTTTTGTTGGCGAAGGGTGTTTGTCTTTTTATGGAATTGTTAGCAGCTGATTAGAAGTGGATAAAATCCACATTGGAATGTTGATTTTGTTTTGATTTTACCAAAAGGGATTTTACTAACAGTTGAAAGTGTTGACTGTAAAAGATGGAAACTTTGAGTTACCTTTCTTTGTCTCCAAAAGAGTAAAGTAGATTTTTGAACCTGGAATTTTTGGTGTGTAACATAATTATAGACTTTTTCTTCCCCAAGAAGAAATTATGATAATCTCTTAGTCCTGATTTTTCCTTGTTTGGCCAAGCTTGCAAATTGCAAAGGCAATTTGCAAAATCATGTGGGCCTTACATCCCACTTGCCAGTGGGTTGCAAAACTCACTGCTATTTGCAAAATATAGATTATTTAATTTGTTAAATAATTTTATATTAGTTTAACTTGTTAATAATTTATTAATATTAGAGTAATATTATATTAATATTTTATTAGTTTCTTAATATTTATTATTTTTAAAGTTTATTAGTTTTAATATTTAATTAATTTTATTCATATTTTATTAATATTTTAGTTATTATATTAACATTTATTTAATATTATTACTGTAAATATTTTATTATTTTTATTAATATTTTATACCAGATTTATTAATATTTTAATATTTTTATTAATATAAAAATATTATGTTTATATGCTATAATATAAAATTGCTATATATTTAATTTTATTAGTTTTTTATAAATAATTACTTTATTAATATTAAATGTACTTTATTATTATATTAATATTTTATTATACTATTATTATAAAATATTATATTTTAATATTTTTATAATTTTATAACATTTCTTTAATATTATAATAATATTTTATAGTTCATATTATTAGTTTTCTTAAGATTTTATAAATATTTATATTTTATTAGTATTATTAATTTTTATTAGTATTCTTTAAATTTTCTTTAAATTTTATAATTATTTTATTTAATTAACATTTTATTAATTTTATTACTAATTATACTAATATTTTATTAATATTATTATTATAAATAACATATTAAAATTAATAATATTTTATACCAAATTTATTAATATGTTTTAATTTCCAATAGTAGATTTAATTTATTAATATCTGTAATATTTAAATCTACAGTTAATTTTATGCTCTACCTTTTCACTTACACTTTTTCATTACCAACCAAATATCGTAAAACACAACATATTTTCTCACTTACACTTTTACATTACCAATCAAACACCGTAAAACACAATATATTTTTCTTGCTACAGTTTACTTTTTCGATTCTCATTTTACGACTTACGACGACCACTTGCAGCAATACAAACAGGTTGAATACAATTTACATAAAAGCTGCCATGCCAATTGGTATTGGGAAGACGTGTGTTGTAGTCATAAAGATTAAACATTTAAAGAATGTAGGTATAAAGTACCATGTACATAAAAGAAAAGGATCAATCCTACTTTACCAAGGTTGAAAGTTAGGTGGTAATCATCACTAAGATACGAGTTTTGATTTATTTTTTCTATGTTGAGATAATATTTCTTGTACTGATTTAATTATAAACTTTTATTCTTTTACTAGTATTTTTCTTTCTCCCTAAAATGGTTTTCCCAGTTCCAGGCAGGTAGATGATTTCCAATGGTGTTCAAATCTGCTGCAAGGATTCCATGTTGCTTAAAAGAAATGGAAATTACTTCTAGATATTATTAACACCTGAGAACATATATATGCCTTTATTTGAGAGAGGGGAAAAGTAATTAGGAGAACCAAAAACCTATTAGAATCTGAATAGATGGTTTTGAGAACCTCCCAAATTTCTTTCATATTTCCTTTACTGACATATCTTTACCATAGTCTTGCTGTTGTTAAACTCCATTACTCACCCTGTAGTCTACCATTGCAGCTTGCTCGTCCTAGTAGACATCTTAATGTAAGAGACAGAGGTGTGAAAAGGATGTGGTAATGGTGCAACCATGCAGGGAACTTAGTAAAGGGGTGAATTGCCGGCACAAAAGGCGTGCCAAAATATAATTATTTTCATATCTTGTCTTAGAGTCCTTAGTCAACTTAGGACATTTTCGTAAAATTTCTCTACTAAATCTTTGATTTATATTGTATTTATGGTTTTGTCTTCTTGAGCACTAAGCTAGATGAGCGGTACTTTAGTTTTTTACTACTTAAGTTAGGGTCACGGACCCCAACTTTAGTTTCAACTGTATTTGATTTTTGGATTTAAAGCTAAAGTCAGGATCTACAATTTACGATATGAATTTACTTTTCTTCGTGTTCCAAACCATGACTTTACTTTAGAATATTTCTTTTATTTTTTTTAATCTTACTCAATGTTTCGAGGACCTAATTTAGGGTTTTAATCTAGAAGCTTGGTCTTATACCTCTAGCTTAGCTTGTTATGATAGCGGACCATGACTTAGTCTATTTGGGTCATGTGTCAATGATGACCTTACTTTTTGATTGCTTGAAAAACATGAACTTATCATTTTCATGACATCAAATTGAAAAAAATCAAATTTCGCCAAGCATTTTTTTTCAGTCTAATAATATGACTTTGAATCAATATTTTAGTTTTAAATGGTAAAGCCAACAGAGACAGTTTCAAAAAAAAATAACGTGACTTTAATTAAAATAGACTTAAAATCATTGTATATGACCTGATTTTAGCTTTCCAAACTAAAATCAGGGTTTAGAACCAGGATTTTAGCAAAGAAACCTAAATACAACATCATAGACTTCGACTCTAAGTTGAAAATGGGAGAAAAGAATTATACATAGAGTATTTCACAGAAACTGTGACCTGTGTGGAGAAAAGTAAGTCAGGTTCATCTAGATGATCTAACTTGAGACTCAAGGAAAAATAATAATAAAGCTGTTGAAACTTTAGTTTTAAATGGTAAAGCCAACAGAGAGTTTCAAAAAAAAATAACGTGACTTTAATTAAAATAGACTTAAAATCATTGTATATGACCTGATTTTAGCTTTCCAAACTAAAATCAGGGTTTAGAACCAGGATTTTAGCAAAGAAACCTAAATACAACATCATAGACTTCGACTCTAAGTTGAAAATGGGAGAAAAGAATTATACATAGAGTATTTCACAGAAACTGTGACCTGTGTGGAGAAAAGTAAGTCAGGTTCATCTAGATGATCTAACTTGAGACTCAAGGAAAAATAATAATAAAGCTGTTGAAACTTTAGTTTTAAATGGTAAAGCCAACAGAGACAGTTTCAAAAAAAATAACGTGACTTTAATTAAAATAGACTTAAAATCATTGTATATGACCTGATTTTAGCTTTCCAAACTAAAATCAGGGTTTAGAACCAGGATTTTAGCAAAGAAACCTAAATACAACATCATAGACTTCGACTCTAAGTTGAAAATGGGAGAAAAGAATTATACATAGAGTATTTCACAGAAACTGTGACCTGTGTGGAGAAAAGTAAGTCAGGTTCATCTAGATGATCTAACTTGAGACTCAAGGAAAAATAATAATAAAGCTGTTGAAACTAAAGTCAAGTTTTATGAGGGTCACTTCAGTTGAGTGTGTTTCGCTGAAGTCCCATTATTTGTATTTGACTGGGACTTCTGTTTTTGATGCTGGCACTTCAAGGAGGATTCTTAAAAAGAAGAAAATCCACTAGAGAGTGGGCACGCCCTTTTGGTATGCCATGCTTACGTGGCACTAGAGGATGGGACGTCCGTATTCATTTAGACTATTATTTTTTGTGAATTATTTTGAAAAGGAAATCCTTGAATATATAAGTACTTAAAGGAAAAGAAACTTCTTTCCATTATTCATATCTCTGTCTTTCTTTTGGTGCAAGCATTATGTTTCTACTTTTCCTGATTTAACAGTAGTGTCTTTAAAATATTTATTAAACAAACGCAAAAATATAAATGAAATGAACATTTTGATGTCTGTAATTATGCCTATGCTTGACTTTGCTATGGTACTGACTATAACCTGATCTTTAGTTCAATGGAATTGGGCTGGTTCTACAAAGGTCGCTTTAACTTTCCATCCTCAAATCCCTCGGGAATTTTAGGCATTGGATAGGACACAAGTTTGAATACACACCAAGAAGCTCGTGGCAACAGGGTAGTGAGAGGATGCTGCGATCATTTGGGGGGGGGGGGGGGGGAACTAAGGTGTAGCCATTTCTTAAGACCAAGAAGATTGAGTTGAACCTGCTTGACCTCTTATGTCCAATTCATAAATGGATTTGTAGCGGATGATATATGACTTATAGTTTTGAATTGTAATCATTTCTACAGTTTATCTATGCCTAGTAAATAACCTGCGTATGAGAAGTTAGATACCAAAGAGGTTGAAAAGGATATATATATATATATATATATATATATATATATATATATATATATATATATATATAGAGAAAAATGGATATCAGCCGGCAGGCTGAGAGAACTCTCTCAGCCTGCGCTGACGTGGCTCAAATTGTCACGTCACTGACTTGCGGCACGCTTTTAGGCGACTGTTAAATTACCAAATACCCCTTATGAAAAGCAACTCTTAGAGCGTTCCCTTGATTATTGTTTATTATTATTTTTCCCCCCTTTTATTTTGCCGCTCTTTATAGGATATAAATTATTTTTCGCCTTATTTCTTTACCTCTTTTTTTGAAAGATGTAGTTTCTCCTTTTCAGCCTGAGATAAATTTTTTTTTGAAAATATAAAATCTTTTCAGATCAATGTTTTCAGCCTGCGATAAAATTCTACTTTATAGTTTAATTTTTTTTGTATATAATGTAGTCAGAGTCTTGGTCGCATTGTACATTTAAACTGCGACCTTAGTCAAAGTTTTTGGTCGCAATGTACATGGTGAAATGCGACCAAGGTCGCAGTGTTGTTATTGATAAAGATAGCCAGCAACTGCAATCTAGGGTTGCATTACATGGACTGCGACTTTGGTCGCAGTACGTTAAGTAATTATTTTTTTTGAATATAATGTATTCAGAGTCTTTGGTCGCAATGTACATTTAAACTGCGACCTTAGCCAAAGTCTTTTGTCGCAGTGTACATGGTTAAATGCGAGCAAGGTCGCAGCGTTGTTATTGATAAAGATAGCCAGCAACTGCAATCTAGGGTTGCATTACATGGACTGCGACTTTGGTCGCAGTACGTTAAGTAAGTGTTGTTTTATTAAGTGTTGTTTTTTGGATTAAGTCATTTTTTTAATCTAAATGAAAAATGAAAAGTTGTGTGTTGTCTGATGCGACTTGGAGTCAGTCCGTGAGACGCGACCTGTCATAAAGATTTTATGAGATCTTTTAACGTCAAGTCTATGTTGACGAACCCCGCACCATTCGTTGTTTCCCGAAGCGGTTGTCTACGCGTCGGTTCTTCATTGGGTTTAGGCGTTAATGTCTTTTAATGCCAAACCGGCGCTGGCGGTTGGAGACCATGGGCTGCCTATAAATAGGGCTCACCCTCTCCCTTTAATAGCCCATAATTAGACTGTTTTCTTTCGAGAGCAATTGCTCTGAGAATTTCCGCCTTCTTCAGAGTCTCTAACAGGGGCCTGCCTCCATGGATGAAGATGACCTTATTGACGAACTTGATGGATGTTCGTCCACAAGGGAAGAAGTCATAGACCTCATCGTCCACAAGGGAAGAAGTCATGGTCCTCGTCGTTCACAAGGGAAGAAGTCATGATCCCTGACGAGGACTTAATCCTCACCGAGATCTGCTCTGACTTGATGCACCAGTCAAGCTTGCTGGTAACGGATGGTCAGAGTGGGTATGGCGGCGTGGGATGTGGTGGATATAGTGGTGGGTAGCATTCCCTGTGAGGTCTCAAAACCTCCTCTCTTACCCCAGAAGTGACATCGAGGAAACTCCATGCTCACTGGATAACCTTCTGGTGAAGAGATGTTCATAAACGAAAGATTCTGCTGCCACCAGACCTGCAGGAGAAGATTGCTCTTAGTAGTCAACAAGGGCTCTTCTTGGCTCTTCTGATGTTTTGTCTTCTTGGATACTTTGATGTTTAGTGTTCTTTGTAACACTCAATCTTATTGATTCTGCTGCCACCTGACCTCAAGAAGAAGATTTCTCTTAGTCAACAAGGGATTTTTTGATGTTTAGTCTTCTTGGCTACTTTGATGTTTAGTCTTCTTTGTAACACTGAATCTTATTGATTCTGCTGCCACCAGACCTCAGGAAGAAGATTGCTCTTAGTCAACAAGGGATTTTTTTGATGTTTTAGTCTTCCTTTGTACTGCTGTATTTGTAACACTCAATCTTATTGTATAAGAGATCGTTTTGTATCATTTGCACATGCCTGGAGATAAATGCCTCGACATAAATAAAAAGCATATTTGTTTTTTTTAATAAACTACGAACTTTTTTCGCAGCCATGCATTGCAAACAAAACAACTATGATCATAGATGACACTGCGACCAAGGTCGCATAAGATACATTGCAAACAGTAACTACTGTGACCAGGGTCGACACTGCGACCAAAGACTGCGACTAAGTAACTGTTGCGGTGACGTGTCACATCGTCGCAGTGTTGTTGTTGATTAAGACTAAAAACCAGCAATAGCGACCAAGATTGGAGATTATTTTTTTAAGACTGCGGCCATCAACTGCGACCAAAGTCGCAGTGTTGTTGTTGATTATTTATAAAGACCACCAACTGCGACCAAGGTCGCAGTGATGTTGTTGATTCATAAAGACCAGCAACTGCGACCAAAGTCGCTGTGTATTTTATTAAGACTAAACAGCAACAACTGCGATCTAGGTCGCAGTTTATTTTATTAATACTACAGTCAGAAACTGCGACCAAGGTAGCAGTGTTGTTTTGAGTAAGACTAAAGTCCAGCAACTGCGACCAGGGTCGCAGTGTATTTATTAAGTCTGCGTCCAGCAACTGCGACCAATGTCGCAACCTTTTCATTTTAAAAATTTTTAAGGGTGAAGTAATATAATTATTAACTGCGACCAAGGTCGCAGTGTTGTTAAGGATAAAGATGGTCGCAGTGTACATGGTTAAATGTGACCAAGGTCGCATTGTTGTTGTTGATAAAGATGGCCAACAACTGCAGTCTTAGGTCGCTTTACATGGACTGCGACATTGGTCGCAGTACGTTAAGTAAGTGTTTTCCTTTAGATTAACATGCATAGCGACCAAGGTCGCCGTGTTCTTGTTTTATTAAGTGTTGTTTTGGATTAAGTCATTTTTTTGAATCTAAATGAAAAATGAAAAGTTGTCTGTTGTCTGATGCGGTCAGAAACTGCGACCAAGGTAGCAGTGTTGTTGTTGATTAAGATTAAAGACCAGCAACTGCGACCTTGGTCGCATTGTATTTATTAAGTCTGCCTCCATGGTCGCAGTATTTCAACCGATACATAGTAGTAAAAAATGTAATTCACACAAATAACTTTAGAAAACAGATTTATATATATTTAAAAAGAAAAACTCCCATAAATAACTCAATTTGATTTATATATATTTAAAAAGAAAAACAAAATACAATTTTTTAACTTCTAATCGTCGTCATCACCATAGTAATCAGATTCGTCGTCAAGAGTCATGCTTTCGTCTTCTGTCTCTTCCTCCTCTTCAGGTACAGTCTCATCGTCGCTTTCTTCCTCTTCATGTTTGTGTTTTGGTTCATCAATGAACTCCCAGAAAGGGTCGTCTGTATCAAGTTCAGATTCTGACCCATAGCGAGACATTGTTTCAGAACTAAACATAAAATCATCATTTGATGATTGGCTTCTTTCCGGTGAAGACGGTGGTGATGGTGAAGACATTGTTTGAATGTATTGGCTTCTTTCCGGTGAAGAGGATGGTATGTTTTTAATCCTTTGCTCATGACCCTTTATATATTTTAATCCCGGAATTCCAAAAGGTTTAAGCTCTCGGACCACGTGAATATCTCTCGAATATATTTTCTATCTTTTCCCAAAAATTGTATACTTCCTAGGTGACTGTTCAGTTATCCAAAACAGTTTAAAAGTTAATACACTATAACTTTAAATTACTTTGAACTCCAAAACAGTACATTATTGCGACCAAAGTCGCATTGGGAACTGATAAATGATTAACTGCGACCATAAATTGCATCCATAGTAGGATTGCGACCATAGTGTTTAAGAGCAGCAGTCGCAGTTTGGATATGTAATTAAAAGAGCTTATAAGTTAATATATTGAGAAAGAGACCTTACAAAAAAAAAAAAATTAAAAGCTTTTAAAAGAAGACAAAATATAATTGAATATCAGAAGATCAGGAAATCCTAATCCTCGTCATTATCACCATCATAAGCAGATTCATCGTCTTCATTCTTCTGCTCTTCCTCTTCATCACTTATTTCCTCATCATCTTGCTGGTTTTGAGGTTTTTTTGTTTCACCGATGAACTCCCAGAATGGATCGTCTCTATCAAGCTCTTCGTCTGACCCGTTTGTAGGAAGCGATCCTACAGCATCAGAGGACATGCTTTCATCAAGCATGTCTCCGTCAAGTGGCAGAGGAATAATGTCTTCTTCACTAACCCACATGAAAAATTCATTATCATCATGAATAGGAGGATCAGTTAATACATTATTTGATGTAGTGAGATAGTCAAAAGGAGTGAAGTCCAGACTGGTATCAGATTCACTAGAATATCCTAAAGACAAAGGACCGGTGGGGGATTGATTGAAGTTGAATTCTGAGTGTTCAGAGGAAGAAGATGGGGAAGACATGATTCAAGAATGAATTTGTTTTTGGAAGTTTTTGAAATCAAATTGAAAAGGAAGAGCAAAATTATAGTTTTTTAGGTATGAGGTAATATATTAGTTACAAGCATTATATAAAGGTCAATATTGTGGAAGAACATGAATAGTAATAATAATTGTTACAGGTGAGGGTTGAGTATGGTAGGAAGTGGTAAAAAAAATTAAATATTTAATTGAAGATTTATTGCTGGAGAATCCGAAGTACAAATTAACTTTTTATAGAATTGTTTGGCTATATCTTTAGATTACGTATGGTGCACATCTTTCCTTTCTCGAGATTAACATTAGTGCATATCTTTTTTTCTAGACTGGTGTTGTATCACGGTAGATATAATATTAATTACTTCTTTTACAGAAGGCATGAGAAAGAAGATTGCGAATTTGGTCGCAGTACCGAAGGAGGTCGCATTGCTATGCGATAGTATTTTTTGTCTTGTATTCTTTATTCTGTATTAAGTCTGCGACCATGGAATGTTTTTTTACTTTTGAATGCTAGAAGTCGCAGTCGTCATTTAAAAGGGGTATTTTTGTCATTTTGTTTCACGACTGTTTAGGCGGGATTTTTTTGATTTTTTTGGCGCCAACACTCTGCGACCGATGTGTGGCCTATATTCAGCCACGTCCCGCAGGCTGAGAAACTCTCTCAGCCCGCAGGCTGAGGTACAGATAGCCCATATATATATATATATATATATATATATATATATATATATATATATAAAATTACTTGAATAAGGGAGAGAAGACTAGAGACTTATGTACTGTGAGGTGTGTTAAAGATGAGAATCAGAAAGTTTTAGTTCGAGATGAAATCAAACATAGATGGAGAGAGTATTTTGACAAATTATTCAATGGTAGTTCTACTCAAGATTTGGATGATCTTGCCATTCACTGTCAGGATATGAACCGTAATTATATGCGCAGAATTAGCGAATCTGAAGTTAAAAAGCCCTTGAAGAGGATGAAGTGGAGGACAACTGTTAGCCCAGATGGAATTTCTATTGAGGTATGGAGATGCTAAGGATAGGTGGGCGTGAAATGGCTGACAAACTTCTTTAACAAGATCTTGCTAACTAAAAAAGATGCCAAATGAGTGGAGGAAGAGTACATTGGTACTACCTCTCTATAAGAATAAGGATGATATTCAGAGTTGTTCAAACTATCGTGGAATAAAACTCATGTGGCACACCATGAAGCTTTGAGAAAGGGTAATTGAACACAGATTAAGGCAGAATGTTAAATTATCAGAGAACCAATTTGGGTTTATGTCGGGACGATCAACGACAGAGGCTATTCATTTGCTTCGTCAACTTATAGAGCGATTTCGAGAGAGGAAGAGAAATTTGCATATGATTTTTATTGATTTAGAAAAAGCTTATGATAAGGTGCCAAGAGAGGTATTATGGTGGACATTGATGAGAAAGGGAGTCCCTATCAAATATATTAACATAATCAAGGACATGTACGATGGAGTAGTGACAATGTCAGAACTTGTGGAGACATAACAAGTGATTTTTCTATCACAATTAGATTACATGAGTCTGCATTGAATCCATTCTTATTTTTCATAGTGATGGATGAGCTTACTAGAGCTATTCAGGATGAGATACCGTGGTGTATGCCATTTGCTGATGATATTGTCCTAGTCGATGAGATAAGAGCTAGGGTAAATGCCAAATTGGAGCTATAGAGGCAAACTCTAGAATCTCGAGGTTTTAGATTAAGTAGGGCCAAAACAGAGTATATGAAGTGTAAATTCAGTAAACAAGAAATCTGAGATTATAGTATTGTAAGACTAGATGAACAAGAAATATCTATGAGCAGCCATTTTAAGTACTTGAGTTCTATTATCTAAAAGGATGGGGAGATCAATACTGAGGTCAACCATAGGATCCAAGCCGGCGGTTAAAATGGAGGAGCGCAACAGGAGTTTTATGTGATCGTAACATTCTGTTATGGCTGAAGGGAAAGTTATATCGGACTGCTATTATGTCAGCTTTGTTATATGGCACAGAATGTTAGGATATAAAAAGATATCATGCCCAGAAAATGAGTGTAGCAGAGATGCGCATGCTTCGTTGGATGTGTGATAACAGAGCAGAGATAAGATGAGAAATGAGGATATTCGTACTAAGATAGGTGTAACCTCTATAGAAGAAAAGATGAGAGAAAATTGCCTACGATGGTTTGGTCATGTGCGTTGTAGACCTACAGATGCGCCAGTCCGACGAGTAGAGCGTATCAAATTAGGGCAAGTTAAAAGAGCGCAGGGGAGACCGAAGAAAACATGGATGGAGGTAATACGACAAGATATTGGGGCTAAAGGTCTTAGTGAAGGTATATTGCTCGATAGGAATGAGTGAGAAAGTTGATCCATGTGCCCGATCCGGCGTAATTCTCTTTTGGTTCATGTAGCCTACCCCCAAATACTTGGGACCAATGGCTTAATTGTTGTTGTTGTTGTTGTAGTATTATCACAATTTATCTTAGTTGCGTGCTGGAAGATGTAAAATGTGCAGTAATTGAAGAATAAAATGGATTTTAATTTCTTCCATAGCTTATCTCTTTTTCCATAGCCAAATCATTAATAAAATGAACCTGCTTGACCTCTTATGTCCAATTCATAAATGGATTTGTAGCGGATGATATATGACTTATAGTTTTGAATTGTAATCATTTCTACAGTTTATCTATGCCTAGTAAATAACCTGCGTATGAGAAGTTGGATACCAAAGAGGTTGAAAAGGATATATATATATATATATATATATATATATATATATATATATATATATATAATTACTTGAATAAGGGAGAGAAAGACTAGAGACTTATGTACTGTGAGGTGTGTTAAAGATGAGAATCAGAAAGTTTTAGTTCGAGATGAAATCAAACATAGATGGAGAGAGTATTTTGACAAATTATTCAATGGTAGTTCTACTCAAGATTTGGATGATCTTGCCATTCACTGTCAGGATATGAACCGTAATTATATGCGCAGAATTAGCGAATCTGAAGTTAAAAAGCCCTTGAAGAGGATGAAGTGGAGGACAGCTGTTAGCCCAGATGGAATTTCTATTGAGGTATGGAGATGCTAAGGATAGGTGGGCGTGAAATGGCTGACAAACTTCTTTAACAAGATCTTGCTAACTAAAAAGATGCCAAATGAGTGGAGGAAGAGTACATTGGTACTACCTCTCTATAAGAATAAGGATGATATTCAGAGTTGTTCAAACTATCGTGGAATAAAACTCATGTGGCACACCATGAAGCTTTGAGAAAGGGTAATTGAACACAGATTAAGGCAGAATGTTAAATTATCAGAGAACCAATTTGGGTTTATGTCGGGACGATCAACGACAGAGGCTATTCATTTGCTTCGTCAACTTATAGAGCGATTTCGAGAGAGGAAGAGAAATTTGCATATGATTTTTATTGATTTAGAAAAAGCTTATGATAAGGTGCCAAGAGAGGTATTATGGTGGACATTGATGAGAAAGGGAGTCCCTATCAAATATATTAACATAATCAAGGACATGTACGATGGAGTAGTGACAATGTCAGAACTTGTGGAGACATAACAAGTGATTTTTCTATCACAATTAGATTACATGAGTCTGCATTGAATCCATTCTTATTTTTCATAGTGATGGATGAGCTTACTAGAGCTATTCAGGATGAGATACCGTGGTGTATGCCATTTGCTGATGATATTGTCCTAGTCGATGAGATAAGAGCTAGGGTAAATGCCAAATTGGAGCTATAGAGGCAAACTCTAGAATCTCGAGGTTTTAGATTAAGTAGGGCCAAAACAGAGTATATGAAGTGTAAATTCAGTAAACAAGAAATCTGAGATTATAGTATTGTAAGACTAGATGAACAAGAAATACCGATGAGCAGCCATTTTAAGTACTTGAGTTCTATTATCTAAAAGGATGGGGAGATCAATACTGAGGTCAACCATAGGATCCAAGCCGGCGGTTAAAATGGAGGAGCGCAACAGGAGTTTTATGTGATCGTAACATTCTGTTATGGCTGAAGGGAAAGTTATATCGGACTGCTATTATGTCAGCTTTGTTATATGGCACAGAATGTTAGGATATAAAAAGATATCATACCCAGAAAATGAGTGTAGCAGAGATGCGCATGCTTCGTTGGATGTGTGATAACAGAGCAGAGATAAGATGAGAAATGAGGATATTCGTACTAAGATAGGTGTAACCTCTATAGAAGAAAAGATGAGAGAAAATTACCTACGATGGTTTGGTCATGTGCGTTGTAGACCTACAGATGCGCCAGTCCGACGAGTAGAGCGTATCAAATTAGGGCAAGTTAAAAGAGCGCAGGGGAGACCGAAGAAAACATGGATGGAGGTAATACGACAAGATATTGGGGCTAAAGGTCTTAGTGAAGGTATATTGCTCGATAGGAATGAGTGGAGAAAGTTGATCCATGTGCCCGATCCGGCGTAATTCTCTTTTGGTTCATGTAGCCTACCCCCAAATACTTGGGACCAATGGCTTAATTGTTGTTGTTGTTGTTGTTGTTGTTGTTGTTGTAGTATTACCACAATTATCTTAGTTGCGTGCTGGAAGATGTAAAATGTGCAGTAATTGAAGAATAAAATGGATTTTAATTTCTTCCATAGCTTATCTCTTTTTTCATAGCCAAATCATTAATAAAATGAATATTATATCCTTCAATTTTCTATCCCCACCACGACACAACCCCCCCCCCCCCCCCCACCCCCCCCCACACACACACACACACACACACAAATCCAGAAGAGTGCCTCCTTATTATAGGACTGAGTTAGTCAGTTTGCTAAGTTACTTGGAATTAGAAATATCATCCTGAACCATCTCAGTTATTTCTTTGCTGAATGCTGATCGTATGGATAGGTTATTGGTTAAATTGCATGTCCAGTTTGGGATACTTTGCTGTTGTACTACTTCATATTCTTAATGGTTTTTGTCCATTTCAAGATTTGATGATTTTGGTGTTCTAACTCAAGGAAATGTGCTCAAATAATAAAAGATCTGTTGATGATGCAATGACAAATTATTTTTCTCTGTAATAAAATTTGAATTTAAAGTTTAAGAATATGAGATATTTTTAGGTGTATAAGCAGTTATAAGTATTGTCTTATTAAACATCTTAAAGCTAAACTAACTTGGTCCGTTGTTGAACATGTGTTATTTTCTTATTGATATGGCTGTACATTCGGTCTCTATCTCAAGAAATATGGCTATCACATTATGTTGTTACTGATGTAAACGCTTCATGACTTGCTTATGCGCAGGCGGTCCATGGGATTTCGGGTCTGAAGTCGGTTTCTTTCTGCAATCAAAGGAAAAGCTTTTCACCAATCCGCATGCAGCCAGTGCCCATGCGGTTCCGTGTTTCCTGTGCCGTATGTTTCATTTATCAGCTGCTGTTGATATCTTTGGCCATCGCAAATTTTTTAGCTCAGCATGTCTAAGAAATAATAATTGATTGATAATTCAGAATACAAGTTATAGATGATTACAAGGAGCAATTAGTGTCTTAGCTCATGATGGACAATTTATTGAAAGGAAAAAGGGGGAAAGAAAAAAAAACTATGATGCATTGATGCACAATTTTCAATAAGATAAAGTACTCTTTCCTTCTTTTGGCATATTTCTCAATTATGGAAGGAGCATGCATAAATATTATTCTTTTAGTATTGCTTTCTTGTGGCATATATAGTATTCTCTTTTCCTTTAAACCAATATTTGCTATGATAATATGGCCAGTGACCAAGGGTTTCCTTGCTTAACAGGCTAAACCAGAGACTGTGCAGAAGGTTTGCGAGATTGTGAGAAAGCAACTGGCACTCCCTGCGGATTCTAATGTCACTGGCGAATCCAAATTTTCTAGCCTCGGAGCTGATTCCCTCGACACGGTACTATCTTCTCTTTACTATATTTCATATTTCATACAAGATGAATTCTTTAAGAAACCACATTCAAGTTTATCTTATTCACGGATTGTCATCTGCCCTTTCTTGCATTATAATGGTTGTAACATAAATGGCCAAATCATTGTAGCAGTTTATCACCATAACGACAGAATACTAAATTACAGTGTGTGAATTACCATATAGACGAGTTGGACTCTCACCATAAAGCCTAAAGAGGCTCCACTCCATTTAGTCCTTGAGGCTACTATATTTAGGACTCGAAGTTTATGAAACCAGGAGGGAAAGAAACCTCCATAATTTTCTTTCACATGAAACTGTCATTGTTAAAATTTAAAACTGTAGGTATTCATTTGTAAGGCTCAACGATATCAAGTCTAAAGCTTGATAAGTTTCTTATTGCCCGATTGCTCAATGATATCAAGTCTAAAGCTTGACAAGTTTCTTATTGCCCGGTTGCATTTCCAGTTATGAATTCTCATATTTACGCCTACAGGTTGAGATTGTGATGGGACTGGAGGAGGCATTCGGGATAAGCGTGGAAGAAGACAGCGCTCAGAGCATCACCACAGTGCAGGATGCTGCTGATTTGATTGAGGATCTTGTGGCAGCAAAATGTGCTTAAGCAGTAGAAGCGAAAGAAGCGGAAATGGAAAATTTCCTTCGGATCAGCTTATTAGCTTCTTAGGTTTGCTCGTTTGCTATCAGCCCGTGTTGAAATTTAACTTTTGTTGAAAGATGAATGCTGGCTACAATTTCTATCTATTCTTCTGTTAGGGTTTAGATGCCGCCTCGTGTGTCAATGATTCATTTTATGTGCTTCAGTTGACGTGGTTATCTTCTTCATTTATCCTGAGCCTAACATTGTTTTCTTGATGGTTTTCGGTGAATTAGGTACCTGGGCGGTCTGTGGGCACATATCAATGATCTACTGAGGTTCTGGTTTTTCTGGGGGAGTTTGAATAGAATTGTTTGAATATTTTGACGATCGGATAAACTTTTACTAAGATATATTTTTACAATTTGTTCTGTAATTCTCTGTAGCAAAGCAATAGTCATGCTGAGAGATCTGATGTCCTTCTTCTGTGCTGATGGAGTGTAATGTTACAAGGATAAGCCACCTGTGGAATTAAAAATAAGCTGTGGCTATGCCGCCTTCCTCCTCCGCTCCCCTTCCTCCGCTTGCGCCTCTTTCCCCTTTCCTTCTTTTGCTTCCGATCTGTGTTTTTGGCTCCATCGCTGCTTTAGATGTGGCTCCTCTGGCTGCTCGGAGATGAGCTTCTCTTGTGGGAGCTCTGGTCATCATCGCCTTTCGTGTTCTCGCCGTTCGTTGGCTCTAGTCATTCACCTCATTCGCCTCCCCCTGCTGCTTCCCCTTCCTCTTCCTCCAGTGTGTCTCAGCCCCTTAATTCTTCCCTGGGCATCAAGTCCTCGGTCGACGACATTAACCGGAAAAGCCAAGTGGTCGTGCGGGTGGTTCTCGCCAAGGATGACATTCTGGGGTTGTTTGAGGGAAGAGAGCTTCTCCTCCATCTTGTGCCGGGGTATTTGGGTTCGTTGAAGGAGCTTTAAATTGGGTTTGTCAGTGGAGAATTTCACGCCGGAGCATTCTGATGTGAGGCTTCTGTCTTTTGTTGTGTCCTTTGTTGAGGCTGTCAGGAAGGGCGCGAGGTCGGAGAAACATGTGTTAGGATTATGACGTGAATACGTCGTGAAGGTAGTCGACTAATGTTTGATCTGGCAGTTTTCTTCTCTGAATCTGTTTGAGTCCGAGTTGGATTCAAGTTTCCTTTATTCTGATTGATGGAGTTTGTTTAGAACTAGGAGAATTTTATGGTCTATAAATAACCCCATAGGGATGACCTTCAATGTTTTCCAAGAGAATCCCAATGAATTAGTAATTCCTAAGGGTGTAATTCATCTAGGTGAGAGATTCGTGAGAGAAGCTTGGCCACAAGGGTTCACTGTTTTTGGCGACCATCAAGAGAGTTGAGGTGTAAGTAATTCTTATTGTACTTCCCCAAAGTTTTAATAAAGTTTATCCTCCCTTCACCCGTGGACGAACACACGATCTGTTTGATCGGTGGAATCGCGTTATATTGTTTGTTGGCTTTTTATTTACTTTGGAATATCTTTTTTTTCCTTCTTCATGTTGCCTTAGTAGATCCTCTGGTTTGTTTTCGCTGCGTTGCCCCAGTCGATCTTTGTCGTGGAGGCGACCCCTGAATTCACAACAATTGGTATCAGAGAAAGGTCAACTTGAAGATGTCTGAGATCAAGTTCGATATTCAGATGTTCGATGGCGTCATCAATTTCAGCAGGTGGCAGGTTAGAATGAACGCCATCCTTATCCAGAGTGGGTTGAAGAAAGCACAACTCGGAAGGGAGAAAAAGCCTCAAGACATGAAGGAAAAAACTTGGCAGGTGTTGGTTGAGAAAGCCTTGACGGCTATTCAGCTTTGCTTGGCGAACAAAGTGTTGGATGAGTTTTCTACAGAGAAAACAGTGTCCTCGTTGTGGGAGTGACTTCAGGACCACTATTTGAAGAAGTCATTGATTCTGAAGCATCATCTCTTTCTTCTCCGCATGCATAAAGGTACACCTATCAAATCTCACATTGCAGAATTTTTCTCTATTATCAATTATCTAGATAAGATAGAGGTTAAAATAGAAGATGAGGATCAAGCACTTCTAATATTGTGTTCTTTACCTTCTTCATATAAGAGTTTTAGGGAAGCAATCATCTATGGAGGCAAGTCAACAATCGAGTTCACTTGCCTGGAATCATCATGATGAGACTCACCCATTAACGGGGTGTCAATTTTGTCCTTGTTGAATAACATTGACCTTGATTGTTGACTTGCCTCCATAGATGATAGCTTCCCTAAAACTCTTATATGAAGAAGGTTCCCTAAAACTCTTATATGAAGAAGGTAAAGAACACAGTAATAGAAGTGCTTGATCCTCATCTTCTATCTTAATCTCCATCTTATCTATATCATTGATAACAGAAGAAAATTCTGCAATGTGAGACTTGATAGGTGTACCTTTATGCACGCGGAGAAGAAAGAGATATTGCTTCAGAATCAACTGATTCGTCAACGACTTCTTCACTTCTTCAGATAGTGGTCTTGAAGTTGCTCTCACAACGAAGATGCTATTTTCTCCGTAGAAAACTCATCCAACACTTCGTCCGCCAAGCAAAGATGAATAGCCGTCAAAGCTTTCTCATCCAATTCCTACCAAGTTTCTTCCTTTATGTCTTGAGGTTTTTGCTCCCTCCCAAGTAATGCTTTCTTCAACCCGCTCTGGGTAAGGATGACGTTCATCCTAATCTACCATCTGCTGCAATTAATGACACCATCGAACTTCTGAATATCGAACTTGATTGCAGACATCTTCAAGTTATCTTGCTCTGATACCAATTATTGTGATTTCAGGGGAGGATGTCCCCACGATCGGATAGACTAGGGCGGCGTAGTGAAAATGAACCACATGATCTACTAAGACAATATGAAGAAGAGAAGAAGATATTCTAAAGTATATAAAAAGCCAACACACAATATAACGTGATTCCACCGATCAAACAGATTGTGTGTCCATCTACAGGAGAAGGGGGATAAACTTTATAAAAATTTGGGGGAGTACAATAAGAATTACTTGCATCTCACGCTGAGAAGATTACAAGCCTTTGATGGTCTTCAAGAACAGCAAACCCTTGTGCCTAAGTTTCTCTCACGAATATCTCACCTAGATGAATTTGTATTACCATGATTTCAGAATACGTATCATTTTACAGTTTTCGACGTTTAAACCTTGCACATGTCATTTCATGTACATATGTTCCTCCGTTTGACCCGAAATTTTTGCACGAGACTTTGCGCTGGCACTAGCTTCTACCTTAGAAATTTCATAAATTTTCTTTTTAAATAATTATTTAATTAAATATTTTCTTTCTCCTACTAGTTTTCCTTTTCTTTCGTTTCCAAATTCATTTCTTTTCCAATTTTCTTCCTTTTAATTTTTATATTATTTTTTCATGAGATATTTACACATAACCCCAACAATCTAATATTTGCATTTTCATTTCTTTTTTCTTTTCTTTTTATTTTCTTTCTCCATTTTTCTGGAAACTTCCTTGGCTTCTCAAGGAAGCCAAGGCTTTAGCTTCGAAGCCTCTTCCTCCATCTTATCATCTCCCTCTCCTGCCCATGGCCATAGCCGGCCGCCTCCATCCCTCCTTCCACCTTTCTCTCTCTAGAAAATCACCAAAAATCTCTCCAAAAATTCTCTAAGAATCATATAACTCTTACACCATCCCCTACAACCATTCTACTACCACCATAACCTCTCTACTACCTTTCATGCTCTCTCCAAATTTTCTCCAATTCGTTCTCCTCTTATAAGTGGGCAAAAACCCACTTTCTCTCTCTAGAAACACCCATTTTCTCACTCTAAAATCCTACAAAAATCCTATAACTCCACGGCTACTTTCTCATCATCCTAAACTCCTCCTTAGCCCATGCTGCACCTCCCATAATTTTTTGCATATTTTTCTCCCTTCTAAAACTCTAAAAACCCCACTTTCTCTCTCCTCTTTCGACCTTCTCTCTAAGTTCTCTCTCCTCCCTACATAACTTTATGGCTGGCTACCGTAGATGGCTCCCCCTCACTCTCCTCTACGTCCCATAATTTCCCCTATTTTCCCTCTATTTAACAAGCTCTAAAATGCTATTTTCTCTCTCCTCCTTTACTTCTCTCTCTAGATATCACTCTCCTCCCTCATCCTATTTCAGGTCGGCCACTCCCTGGCCTTCCTCATTTACTCCTTCACCTACTCCACCAATTTCACATCCATCCACCCTTTCTCTCTCCTCCAAAACCAAAACCCTAATTTCTCTCTCTAGGTTTCTCTCTTCTTTGCATTTTCTCTCTAAAACCCTCACCACACCCTCTCCTTCCTCCTACTGTCCCTGGACAGCCCCTTGGCTGCCCACGTGCACACACGTGCACACATGCACGTGATATCGGGTATTTTTCCAATATAGGCGAGTACTCTTCCCTTGTTGCATTTGTGCACATACACTATTGTACACATATATTTGTATACATTCATGTATATTTCATGTTCTGGGCATTTCTAGAATTTTTCTGTCATTTTTAGAAATTATCTGGGCATTTTTATGAATTTCCTGCATTTTAAGAAATGTTCTGTATATTTTTAGAATTATTCTATGTGTTTAGCAATTATCTGTATTTTTAGAATTTTCTATGTATTTAAATTTTTTTACATATTATATGTATTTTTTGAGTTTTTAGGAATTTTCTGTGTATTTTTAGGAATTTCCGGTAATTTTCTGGAATTAATATGTATTTTCTGAAATTATATGTATTTTTGGCATTTGGGACTAACAATGGTGCAGGTTGCAGATAAAGACCCTCAGGATGAACTTTTCTTCTGGGATCGTAGTCCTGGGAAGCCCCTCCTGGTTATCCAAGGGCAACAGGCCGGCGCCACCCCCACTACCATTAGGGTTTCGTGGTAGCCAGGTAAAGGGGTTCTATGCCTCGGATGCTCTATCCGTTCTGGAATATCATCCGAGAGACCGCTTTGTAGGTCACCCATTACTTTTGGGTTTCGTGGTGACTGGGGCAAAGGGTAACCAGCTCAGGAGCACAATATGGAGCTTGTGATTGTCTTTGTGATTATTATATTATTTATTGCCTGTGTAGTGCTAACATCTTCTGCAGGTACATAAACTGCCTTTGGCACAGCCTCCGGGCTTAACTAACCTCTTTGAGGTTTTTAACGGCTTAGTTCCATTTTAACAGATTAATTCCATTTATATCACTACCGCTTGGTAAGCGGGACGAAGCGCTTAGCGCTTTAGTTACTAGACTCGCTAAGGCGGAACTCTGCGGATTTTAAACTCGCATATTAAGACCAAGTCATTCCAGAGTTTCACTGGGTGCTTTAGTGACTAAATATTGTTCGCTGATCTAGCCCAGCACTGCTTGCTCTGCTTGTTTGTGCGCTTTGCCATAACATTGTTTTATCATATATTCATGGTTGTGAAGAGTCTGAAATACCTGATATGAAATATTCCTAACATTGGATGCTTGTAGCTTGTTTGACATCTGATAATCTTGATACTGTGTCATAACTGACTATTGACTTGACTGGACATCTCATTTTATATCTGACTATATATCAGAGCTGGTATAAACATCTAATACGGTACCATGATTCTTGACGCAAGACAAATACACCTGATTCACTCCTGATTCGGTATCGTGAATCCTGAACAGAGATTTACAGATATTGCTTTTACAGGGATATTACTGAATTCCTGATTACTGAATACTATATTACTGAATCTTGTACACGGACTTGCTCATGATACTCCTGTTACTGATATGATGTGTGGAACTAAGTGCCACGCGGAGCAAAGTGCCACATCACACTTCCTTGTGATGGGGGCCACCTCTAGAATCTCACATCTCTCATATTACTGTTTTTCCCCGTAAATCAGTATCGTGAAACTCAACTGGAAATAATCCTGAACATCTCTAATAAAGATACAACTTACACTGGGTCGGGGGGAAACTGATGGACTTCAACAAGTACGTCTTCATGATGGCTCGATGTTGCAACACTATTCGGAGCTACCTGAGGCTACAGGAGTTTCAGTGGGGTGTAATGGCACCCTGATCTGATCCTACTGTTCCTGATACTGTTTGCGCCTAGCGGCGTGGGTTGGAGGCCATATCCAACCGTCTGAAACCGTTGTCCCTGGAATGCATGGGGCCATTATGAACATGATATCTTGATTTCTCATCAGTTTTCAATAACTAACCTCGGACTACTCCTATGTGGATGTATGTGAACTGGGACGCTAAGGCACGTACCTAGACATCTGAGTAGGACGAGTCATAATCATACCAATAAACATGTTACTGACTTAACTCCTATACTGATCATGATTCTACAGACATCACCTGACATGATTCCACAGACATGACCTGACATGACAACACTACTGACACCCAATTCTCAGCAACTCTAGTTGTATATGCCCAATTGATGGTGAAGTGAGGTATATGGTATATAAATGAGGGTTTCCTTGTTTGGATTATCCCCTCGTCGTACTAATCTCATAGATACAGAGATTGAGTTTATGCAATTGGTTTTGTATACCTTTACATTATATGTATATCGATGATGAATTACATATGCTTTCGTTGACATGATTTAAACATAATTTCATGCATACATAAACATGTTTTCACATAATTCTATTTATTTTCTGTACATGTGTATTTTCTTTTGCGCATGCCATTTGGCTTTCTTATGTACTCCCTGGGTTGCATCCTGACAACCCTGGACCTATATGCCCAGATCCTAGAGCTTGGACATTGGTGAGTTCCTATTACTGATCAGAGTGCGTAGTGAAAGCATAGCAAGTCCCAGGATCGGAACCTGGCAGAAGCTTGAGAATGTATCAGATGATCTTCCAGATCCATCTCCTTTGTCTGACTCTCAAGGTTCCTATTCAACTCGGGAGCATCTTCCAGTGCCATATTTTATTAATCTCTTATAATTCATATTTTTGAACGCTCTAGTGATGTAATTTTCATGTAATATTGGATGACATGTTGTGATAACACTGTACTTGGACTGTAATGTTGGAATGTATATTATCACTGTGCTTCCGTACTCTAATTCCTGACTGTACTATTATGCTTAGCGTACATATGCGATGGTATTTTCACCCTGCGTATGTACGTTACAGTAGCATTTTCGTACCCAGTGGGGCAGGGCGTTACAGAATTACACCCTTAAGAATTATAAATTCATTAAATTCTCTTGAAATACATTGCAAGTCACCCCTAAGGAGTTATTTATAAACCATAGAACTCTTCTAGTCCTAAACAAACTCCATCAATCAGAATAAAGAAAAATTGAATCCAATTCGGACTGAAACAGATCCAGAAACGGAAACTGCCAGATCTGACATGAGTCACGACGTATTCACGTCATAATTCTAACAAGGTGGAGCAGATGACAGGAAATCAAGACTAGAAATCTTAAGCCAGACTGCCAACCAGCGGCCCAGGTAAGTTTTCTGAATTTAATTTTTTTGACGCTTTATTTATTATTATTGATTCACTGTATTCCTTCTAAAAATGAAAAAAAGATTGAAAAACATAAAAAATTTCAGTAGATCAAAAAAATTAAAACTTTAGCTAGAACATTCTTGTTGATATTCTGTTGCTGATTGCTGGAGTAAGGTATGTGCCTACAACTTTGGATTCATATAGATTAGAAATAACAAATGGTTGTAGCATTCAATTTTGTGCTTTTCATATCTAATCGATTTAAGGACAAAACCATTAATCAAGATAAGGTGAGAATTTTATCACCATTCCTTAACCCAAAAGTCAATTTCTTCATCAGCATTGACCCAGCCTAAATAAAATCAATTAGACATTGACCCCTAATGACTCTCGAGCTCAATAGAACAAGAAAGTTGAAGGGTGAGTCACTCATTTAAATTCCCAGTTAATTGATGTTTAGGAAGGTATTATAAAAGGTGGTTACTTAATTAGGACCGTTGCAAAACGAACCTCCCACCTTATTTTCACTGACTTGTCCAGTTGGATTGGTCATTTTGGGATTTGGTAAGCCTAACAATCAACTTGAAGCAGTTAGAAGTTGTCTAGTGGTGTTTTAAGGTTGTCATAGTTCGTAAGGCTTGGTTGTTTTGATTTGTTTAGTTGGGGTTTCTCTTTTATTTTTATCATTTCATTCTCATCCCTTAGACTTTGCACTTCTTTGGTCTTTTTACCCCTTCTAACTCAGTCCGAATTACTAGTATATGTCAACTTAGCATCGTGATTAAAATGTCAGTTAGTCAATTTTGATTCTGTCATTCCATTCATGACTGACTCACTTTCCACACTAGTCCTTATGGATCGGTGTTATTCTTCAAGATCTTTCATTCTCTCATGCATTAAACTCCCTACCACTAGTGGGAATAATTATGAACTCAAGCTACAATTCATTAGTGTGCCTCTCAAATTCACTGGCTCAGAAGATGCCTATATGTTCATCAGTGAATTTGAGAAAATATGCATCATGATGAAAATTCAACAACTTTGCGATAATGGTCATACCTTTTGCTCTAAAAAACAACACTAAGAAATAGTTATATAGTTTACCCAATAACTCAATTTCTAAGTGAGATGAATTTGTTAAGATATTGCTTAAGAAATTTTATCGCATGCATAAAACGACCAGGATAAGAAATGCAATTAATCAATTCCAACAAGTAGGAGGTGAAACTTTCTGGAAGTGTCTCGAGAGGTTCAAGAATATACTTGCTCAATATCCTCATCACACCATTGAAAATGGCGATTGTGCCAAATTCTCTGCGAAGCATTAGATTATACATCTAAAATCTTGTTAGAAATCATGTGTCAAGGAGACTTCATGAGGAAGACAGAGGAAGAGACAAGAAAATTCTTGGAAGAGCTTTTTAAGAAAATCATGCAGTGGGAAAGTTTCAATGAGAAACCCTCCACATCGAACTCCACATCAAAAGGCGGGCATCTATTTCATAGAAACATCTATAGCCGCCAAAGCCAAGATGGCTATCTTGATGCATATGATAGAAGCCCTAGAAGTCAAGGGTCCTTTTCATGTCAACAAAGTTAATCAATTTTTTTGCATCCAGCTGTCTCAACTATCAAGTTCCAAATCATGTGTTAGAGGAATGTCCCTTACTAGGATATCCACTAATACACAATCAATATCACATCAATGCTTCTTTTCAACGAACTAGGAATGACTCCTACGCCTCTACCTACAATCCGAGGAGGAGGAATTTTCCTAATTTTTCTTGCAAGCAAGGGACATATCAAGGACATCCAACCTCCAATTCGAATTATCCATATGGTTCACAATTTTCATGGGCTAACACAGGCTCATACCAAATTCAAAATTTGAACTCTTTTGTGAATCAACAGTTCAATCCATCCTCTTCTAATCCATCTTTAACTACAAATCCATCATTCTCACCTGTCAGGTTTTAGCAGTGATCAAGAGAGAAGGTTTAGCGCCATAGAGAAAGATTTACAAGTCTTGATCAAATCTTCTACTCAAACAGCTTACACCTTCATGTAAATTTCGGGACAGCTGCTCAATGTCAATTCTCAAGCCATAACTCGATTAGAAATACAAATAGGTCAGTTAGATAGTGCGATTAGTGAGAGAGAAAAGAAAACCTAATCAACCTATCACAAATCTAAAAGATGCTAAATCAAATCACACCAACTCAGCGCACGTGAAAGCGACCCATACCTTGAGGTCCAAAAGAAAAGTTGACAACCAAATTGTCATGCCCGATCAACCCACCACATCACCTTTCAAATCTAATCCATCTTCTTCTCCCTTAGATGAGTCTAAAGAAACAGAATCTGAATCGAATGCCAATGAGTCTATGTACAAGTCAAGAGCCTCAATAAACAATCTGCTCAAATGAAGAATATCTTGGAGATCTGCAAGAAAGTGAAAATCAACATCCCCTTCTTGATACAATCCAACAGGTCATGTCCTATGTGAAATTTTTGCATGACCTTTGCACTAAGAAGAGATCCACTAATGTACTTAAGAAAATCTTTTAGTAGCCAATATTAGTGAGATCTTAACAAACTCCATGCCTGTGAAATATAAGGACCCCACTTGTCTTACAATCTCATGTACAATAGGAAACACGATCATCGATAAAGGCATTGTTAGATTTAAGTGCAAGTGTGAACTTGCTTTCGTACTCAGTTTCCAAACAGCTAAGTGTAGGTGAGTTGAAACTTATCAAGGTCACCCTCCAATTGACAGATAGGTCAGTCAAAATTCCTAGGAGAGAAGTAGAAGACATGCTCATTAAGATTGGTGAATTCATTTTTCAATGGATGTAATCATTCTAGAAACCAAACCTATTAGGAATCCTCGATGTCAGATTCCTGTGATCTTAGGTAAACCATTCCCAGCCACATCCAATGCTTTGATTAATTGTCGTAGCGGTCTAATGAAACTTACATTTGAAAATATGACAGTCAATTTGAACATTTTCAATCTAGAGAGATAACCAAGTGATCCATCCGACCAACCCTAGATGTCAACCTAATCTAAGGATTGCCTAGTGAGCATTGTGATAATGAATAAATAAAGTCAAACTTTGGTTACACCGACCAAATTTTAAGAAATTTTTTTTATAAAGGATCATGCTACTTGATGAATTGGATCAAATGACTAACCATATGTCATCCACACAGTGGGAACCTTGTCCCGAGCCATTGAGTGTTGAACCTAGATCCCAATTGCATTAAACCACCTAAGGTAGAGCTCAAACATTTACCCGAACATTTTAAGTATGCCTACCATCATTGCGACTGATCTAACCAAGAGTCAGGAAGAATCTCTCCTGTCAGTTTGAGAGAGAATATGGAGGCCATTGGATAGACCATACCCGATATCAAAGGGATTAGTCCAATCATCATTTAACAAAAAATCCAGCTGATAGAGGAAACAAAACCTGTAGGGATCACCATCGTAGGTTGAATCCGATCATGAAAGAAGTAATTAGAAAAGACATATTGAAGTGTCTTGACAATGGGATCATTTCTCCCATTTCTAATATCTCTTGGTTCAGCCAAGTCCAAGTCATGCATAAGAAGTCCAGGATCTTTCAGTTTGAATTTTAAAATTTGAAACTTTCACAGGTCAATAATTAAAAGTTTTAAAAAACCAATCAGCTCAAAAAGAAAACTTGTGATATGGAGGGTTCAGATTCTTCAGAAGAAACAAATTTCTGTATTTTCTCCAATTTTCCCCTGGAAATGATAGATCACCATCCTAATATTTGCCTCAGCAGGCATGTGCACTGTTGCACACGCCAAATTAATAAAACAAACAAGAGATACTATGTCCATGTGTCATGAAAACTAGAAAAATGCAATTGATAATTTGGCCATAATGTGATTATATACTCCAGTTGAGGGCAAATGTTTGGAAATATAAGGATGTAAAAAGTGTTTTTATGTAAAAGACTATATTATATTTAACAAGAGATATGAGATGAGACCTGAATATAAAGGTTAATATAAAAGATAAGAGCTTGAGGGATTTTCCTTTCTTGTCCTTGGGATCCCTTCTCCCATTATGAATATAAATGATTCTCCCAAGTAGTAATAGATTAATAGAAAATTCACACTGTAGCCACGTACCGTGGAATAGTTTAATGAATGCTATGGTGGTTGTACTCTATTTTTTCAAAGCTCCCCTCTGGTCACCGGTTTGAGCTTGCGTGCCAGGGAACATACTTCCTCCCCCCGACGCGGCCCCGGCCAGGCCCGAATTTGCTCCCCGGTGGTCGCTGGTGAATCTCGTCAGTGGTTGAGTTAATTAGCAAAGAAGAAGAAGAAGAGCACCCCTGGAAAAAGGGGAAAAAAAAAAGGAATTGTTGAATACTTCACTTACCAAACCACTAGAAATTACTGAGGAAAGTCTGGCAGCAGGTAGCAGGCAGCCATCCAGATGCCAGATGCTAAGAGAAAAAATATGAGTGGGAGCTCACTAAGAAAACAAACTTTTTTTCCTGCACAAGCAACAGATAAAACAGAACTCTAAACTAGATAGAGAAAGAATGCTTATTCAACATCACCAATCAATGTTGTCGAGTGAACAAAACTCCATCATATAATTTATCAAAGGACTTGACTAAGGATCAGGATGTAAATAATTGTTATAGATATGTTTTTATAAGTAAAAAAAATATGGTTCATACCTAGATTACAATAAAAATGATAAATAAAGGAAAACATGAACTTGCTGAGAGAAAACACATCAGAGACTCCAATAGGTAGACCAGAAGGCAGGTTCATCAAATCTTTTAAGAATATAATATATTGTATTCTGTGATCTCATGCTTGAAGGACTCGGGGCACCATCCCAAAAGACTAGTCTGTTAGGTGGAGTTGCCCAAATCCTTATAAACCCAAGACCATCCCCACATCTAGCCGATGTGGGACTATTTGTTCGACCCAAATCCCAACATCCAAGGCATGTCTTCAGGTCATCGTACTCTTTGTCAATCTTGTGTAGCACATCTTCCATGGTTTGGGCCTCCTTCATCCACTCGCTCACCCGTTCTGTAGGCACTATTTCATCTGATACCGCTGTAGAAGTCACAATCTTCTCTTGCAATTCATCTTTTGTCAGGTTCAGCTCAACCAAGATCTTCTTGAGATCCTTCACGTTTGCTGCAGTGTTGAACAGATAACCGAATTGTTGTACCAAGGGAGAGACAACGAAGTTGATGATGGGAGAGACGATGGTGCTGATGGTGGAATTCATGATAGCTGGGAGATCAACACAGCCATGCTAAAGATTAATAATCTCTAGTGCTAGATGTGTTCAAACTAAACACATGTATGCATATAGATATAGATAAATACATAATGAGAGTGTGTGTGTGTGTGTGGGGAGCAGCTATTAACTAAAACAGATCATTCCTAATTAATTTCTAGAGGAGTACCTTTGAGATGTAGTGTCTACACCTCGAGTGACATAATGAGCAACTGCCCTGCCAAAGCCAAAACCAATTCCTCTCTCTCTCTCTCTCTCTCTCTCTCTCTCTCTCTCTCTCTCTCTCTCTCGTATGTTAATCTTTCTGCTTCAAGAAAGATTGATGAAAGAGAGAGGGAAGATGGGAATCCAATTATCGTGATTTTTTTTTTTAATTCTTTTTAAGGTCTGAAAGACAGAGAGAAGAGAGAGAAGTGGACAGAGGCCAGAGTCTTGTGAGAAACAAAGAAGAGAAAATGAGGTGAGAGCCAATACACAGAGACCGGGCGAGGAGTGTCCAAACTCTCTCTCTCTCTCTCTCTCTCTCTCTCTCTCTCTCTCTCTCTCTCTCATCCAATCAGGTGGAGGGTATTTTCTACTTTGAGTTAATTAGTATACTTACCACCTACCATGTTGCCATGCCTTTAACAATTACTTAATATTATCATTATTATTATTATTTTGGAGATCAGAGGGTGGAGCACTAGCTCCAGCCATAAACTATATATATATATATATATATATAATATATATATATATAATATATATATTATATATATATATATAGTGCAAACCAACTACAAGTCACAAAATACCTTCACCCTAACAACTCCACCATGACCCAAGTGAACAACAAAATGACATGGCCAACGAAAACAATGTTCACTACAATACAATAAAACTAGGAGCAATCAGACATCCGAAATGCAAGACTCATTAGATAGAGCCACCACATTCCGAGAAGAAAGACCTGCAGAATCAACTCCAGCAGAAAAATTTGAGCCATGTTATTTTGTTGTTTCTCAATAAGACTAGGAAAAGAAAGTTACTTAATATTATATTTTTTTTTCCTTTTTCTTCTCTCCTATGATAACTGATAAGAAATTCTCATTGGCTATTATTATTACGTGGGAACATGACTTTAATAATTTACAATTATATTCATGGGGAGTCATACCTCATTTACTGTACTATTCAAACTATAAACTGTCCAATCAAATTAATAAATAATATAATTAAACAGTTTGAGAAAATATATTACAGTATATTGTAGTTACTTCACCCTACTAAATATTATGTTTGAATCTCCAAGCAAAATTATTGAATATTTTGTTTATAAATATGCATCACATCTATATAAGCAAAAAAATTGCATCATGTGTGGCAAAATCTAGTTCCAATGAAACGACCAAAAATAGAGGACTTATATATTAGTTTATTCTTCTGCAAAATAGGACTGCTGAATCTTGTCAAATAGAAAGTGGGAGTCTAATGGTTAAAAGATCTATTGCTTTGTTCTTAATTTCTCCTCTTTCACTCCATGGAGAGGTTAGGGTTAGGGTTGATAGTGTTGGTTAGGGTTAAGGTTCACTCTGTTGGAAGCACATACATTAGGTAGTATTGGAAACCGTTAATAAGTTTCCCAATTAATTTTGTTTGTGATATATATTGCTATAAGGGAAAATAATTCCAGCATTTAGAAGTCACCAAGACCTCATTTAGATGAAAAATGGAGTATGGCCACATGTTTTACCATAAAGAGATTAACAAAACCAGTACAATTGTGAAGAAAAAATAGCAATATGCTGCTAGCAGCAAGTCACCGACATCTTGTATGATGGTAAAGCGGAGAGCCAAAATAGTATGCGTTTTTCAATGAAGGAGCAGCTTTATCCTCACAATAATTTAGAAAAAGAAAGAAAAAAATGTTCCAAGGTATAGAAATTTTTTTTGGCATCATAACATGCATCAAGTACTGACTATGCAATTGTCCATTCCTATCTCAACCCAAAGTGTTTTTATGAGATTGATATCAAGAATGATTTGGCATTTGGAAATTTAATGGTGAATGCACCTTATTGTTTTTAGAGCATTAATATTTATTTTATTAATATAATACTGAAAGTTAATTTTGCACTTGTTAGAATATAAAAAGGTTTATTTCATGAAAAATACTTCAATGTTTCCCTCATATTTAAGTTTAATACCCAGTACTTTTTTTGTGTGTTTAATACCCTAAACTTTTTTATTTTACAGATTAATACCCTGTAGAATAATTGGGCAGTTTTACCTTTGATCTGACATTCAATGGCCTCTTTGTCCTCTTCATCTTCCTCTAACATCGTCTTCTTTTTATTAAACCCTAATCCTAGTCAAGTAAACCCGCGCTCGTCCTTCCTCCCCTCCACACCACTTTTTCCTTTTTCACTACCATTCTTCTATTTTTTCCCCCCATGAACTCTTTATTTTTCCAAGAGAGCTTAATCTAAAAAAGTGAACTTAATTTGTCTCACTTCCATTAACGTTGTCACCTTCTCTTCCTAAACCTTCTCCATAATCATTACCCATTTTCCTGCTTCTATAGCACAATAATCTCAAGACATTCACAACCTCTTTATCCTTCTATAGCACCACCATCTCTCTCTCTCTCTCTCTCTCTCTCTCTCTCTCTCTCTCTCTCTCTGCTTCCCTCACATCACCACCTTGTCTGCAACCATCACCATCATCTCCTGTTTCATGTGGCCCTTCAACACTTTTATGAGTGCCTCCACCCACTTTATCTAAATATATGGTTCTAGTTTGTGATTGGAAAGAAGAAGAAACGAAGGGTAATTTGGGGATTTTAACATTTTCAAGGTAGCATATCGAAAAAAAGAAAAGTTTAAAGTATTAAACATAAGAAAAAATAGTATGAGGTATTAAACATGAGAAAAAAAATGAGGTATTAAACTTAAATATGAGGGAAATTTGAGGTTTTTTTATAAAAATAAGCCATATAAAAATAGTATCCTTAACCTTCACCATAACTACAGAATGTAGGTTCAAGTCCCGCCAGGTCGCGTTAAAAAAGTGGATTACAGGGAAAAAAATGATTGTGCAAAGGTTCAGGATTGAGACCATGAAAAAGTGCTAAACATGTAGGGCGTGTTAGAATATAAAAATATTACCCCTCAACCCTCACCATACCACAACATCAGAGTTTAGTTACAGCAACATAAACTTTCATAAAGTATTAGAGCAACACATGTTCAATCCCCTTGGAGCGTACTTAGGTGAAAAAACATAAATTGAAAAAAAAAATACCGCTGAGCAAAATCCCTAGTTTCAGCCCATGAAAAAGGGTGCTTGACCTCCAGGGGCATGCTAGAATAGAATAAAAAATATTATTTTTAACCATCATCACAGCTTCAAAGTTTTGGTGTGGTGGCAAGGAGTTTAATATAACTAAAAATTAGTTTCAAATGACCAGAAGTGTATTTATTCCTTTTTTATTTTGAAAGAAAACAAATATTAAGTTAAACTTATTTTCAATTCTGAAGAAAATGTTATGTTCTCATGCGCATAATACAATGGGTTCATAAATACTAATGGAAGCAACTAGCGCTTGCCTTAGTGGGAAAGGCATGAGGTTGGCTATAGTAAGTCCTTGGTTCGAGACTACTAAACTACAACTTTGTCTCTAAAAAGAAAGAAGGGAAAGAAGGGAAAGAAAACAAATAATGTAAAAAGAAAGAAAATTAAGAAAAACACTAATGGGCAAGACTAAATTTTAATTCGGATAAAATACCAAATTCTGTTAGCATTTAAATTTCTTAGTGGTTGGCTAGAAAGATAAACCAAGTCTCATTCTGTGATCTTATAATAAAGCTCCCAATGTCTTGAAATCACTTTTTTTAAATGTTGCCACTAGACACAGTGCATGGATCTTTGAGCTATAAATCAAGTCATAAATCCAAGTCCAGTATGATAAGGAAAAGGTAATATAACCAAAATAACAAAAAAAAAAACAATATTGTAGGCATGGTTCTACCAACAACCAGAAAGCCAGAGGTTAATATTAATCAACTGGTAATTAGAAGGGTAATAAAATCTTTGTCACTGGATAAACAAAAACACCAGGAGAAACGCCATACTGTAATAGCTCCACAATTTCAGAGACAGTCTCCCACATGTCATTAACCCCTATTACCCATATATCCTGCTCTAAACATCAGTATTTTTTTTCTTTCTTTCGTAATGATTTGGTAAGCCAGGTTTAAAATCCTACTAAGCACGGAAAAATCACTTCCACTCATTAAGAAAACACTCGGAGAACGTCATTGACATGGTTCCCGTCTAAGTAATAGACTAATGTAGTAGCAGGATGGTTGTACTCTAATTTTTTTTAATAAGCAATTATTGAGCTTCTTAAGAGAGAGATGGAGAGGAGGGGTGGAAGCAATCAAAAAAAACTCCAACCCACCAACCCATTAACAAGTATTGAGACTCAGGCAACCACCTGCAATAGAAAAATTCAAGAGCAAGCTAACACAGTTTTCTGAAAAAAAACAGTAAGGAAACTAAACTAAACGAGATAGAATAGCTATTAACATCATCAATCAATTGGCTGAACAAGCCTGAACCTCCCATTCTTAGCTAGCATATTTTCGGGGGAATCGAATCTCCATCATATAAGGCCTGTTTGGCCCTTTGAAACGAAATTGGAAAGCTGAGCGGCAGTCTTGTCGCTCAGCTTTCGCACGCAAACCTGACGCCTTGTCAGGTTTTCACCGTTTCGGAGCGTCCGCGTGACGAAACCAGAGGGAGAGGCCAGCTCAGCTTTTGGTGGGCCCCACCCACAATATTTTTTTAAACAACCAAACGAAAATTTTGAAATCTGACACACTGGCCCACCTAAAATACCTTTTCCAATGGGTTTCCTGCAAACAAACATGTCCAATACAAAAGGTCCCTGCCAGATGGTTGCCACCGTTAGAAGATTTGTCCTAATATCGTGTTTTCCCTTTATTAGGCTCTCTCACTGGACTCAACTAAGGAGAAGGATCTTAATAATCATCCTATATATGTTTTCTATAAATTAAAAATTACACGTCCCCGCCTAGATTACCATAAAAGCTAATTAAATAAAACAAGAATATGAATTTGCAGAGAACACACAGTTGGTCCAAGATCAGAGCTCGTATTGGGCACATCAGATTCCAATAGGTAGATAGAAGCATGGTCACAAAATCTTTAAGAATAGAAACATTGCAGTAATCAGATTCTAATGGGGACCCATCATTAAAATAAGGTAATGATGACAATATGAATATCTAGTTTCGGCACTTGTATCCACATGATTCTTGTTCTTTTCACCATCTAATCACAGACAATTCTAATGCAAGTGGGTATCTTTCCTTGTCACTAACAAGCTTTAAGCCCTTCACTGATCAAATGTATTCACTGATCAAATTAGATTCAAAATGTATTCAATGCAAGTGGGAGTGGGCATATTTCGAACCATGGTTCAAATTTTAGTTCTACTAGATTTTAATTTAAAAAATAGGTGTGCGTTCAATCTCACTCACAAATCTTTTATAGTTAAGGATTCCTCTGTTGCGACATATCAAGCAGCACTTAAAGGTTGTTTTCTATACCTTAGTATATACACAATAACATTGGTTTTAAACTCTCTCAGTGGAAGCACTATCACATTTAACTCTGCTTCATGCTCTGAGCATGGCCACCATAATGGAGCTTTAATTTACGAAAAGGCCATGTAATCAAGGCCGCAAGAGGGATCAGGTTTACATTCTGGATCATCTCAACTGACCAGTCTGACCTACTAAGAGAAGCATCACCATGCTTGTTGTCCCACATAAATGAAGAACCAGAATGGTTAAGATCCTTGTTCCAAGAGAAACTAATTTTTTCTAATATCAAGCCACTAGCATGGCAGATTTTTTGCGCCTTGACAAAAGTAGGATTAGATTTGCTTTGTTGATGTTTAGGGCAATCTTCCATTTCTGTGATTTGCTGCTCTCTGTGAAGGTCATTGTAGGAAATGAACGACTATTAAATTGTAATTACAATTGTGTGGTTCACTGGTGCCTTTTGTCTTTCGAGTAATATGGGTAAAAGGGTATACTAAGTGATATTGTGTGTTGTGCCATTTTATATTAAGTAGCATGGAAAATGGACATTCGATATTATAGTTTAGTCAATTAGAGAAATTAATGGTGAATAAGTAATTTAGCTATCTATAAGCTTTTCAACTTTGAGTATAGATTTATGATTAGGCTTTGCTTTATGCAAATGTAGAAGTAGGGTAAATTTATGAAAGTAATGCTTACGTCTGAGTTGGCAGGTGGATAAGAAAGAGATTGCAACAAGGGAATAAAAAAATGAGAAAGGAAAGAAGAACAAGGAGGAGGTCGAAACCAAAGATTTATCGAATTAAGCATGTAACCTTAAACTATTTTGCTTAATCTTGAATTAATCACTCAATGGATGGAATTCGCTATGAAGTGATTAACGACGGCCCAACTTAAATGGGTATAGGTTTAATTTGAGACTAGAGGATTATGGAAGCATCTATGTCAAGAGGAAAACACTTTGATCACCAATGATAGGATTAAGGCACTAGGGATGGGACAATTAAGTACTCACTTTGATGCAGTTTTTCATGAGATACATGATCTTCCATACTCCATATCATCTCTTACTACACTCACAATTTTATTGCTGAAAGTTCCTTTCTTGCAACACATCAAGCATCACTTACAGGTTGTTTTGCTATACCTTCAGTATTACACATGCTAACATTGTTTTAAAACTTGCTCACAGTGAAACCACTATCACACTCGGCTCTTCTTGTGTGCACGACCCCATGTTACGGTGTATGTCTTGTCTTACATTTATAGATAGTTGCCAGGTTTATATCATATTTGGATTGCGTTCAAACCAATACGAATATGGGAACACGGGTCATTTTGAATTGCTACACACACACACACACATTGTAGCGCCCCGATTCCACAGATACGGAGACACTACTGCGACGTACATACGCAGCGCGTTAGTACCATCACGTATGTACGCTAAGCATCAGTATAATTCTGGAGTCAGAATACAAAAATACGTGGTAATATACATTCCAACACAAAGTATAAGTACTCAGTCATCACAAACTGTGACATAATATTACATAAGTATTACATCACCAGGAAGCCCAAAAGTAGACTATACAAGATACAAAAGACAAGAACTCACGAGCTGAAAGAGAGAATCCCGAGTAGGGCAAGACGGGAGGAAGCTACGGCTGATCCGCCTGCTCCTCGAAGAAGGCCTGGTCCTCAGGACCTCAGCTGAAGGGTCCACCTCAGTCCAAACTGCAAGATCTGAACATGCAAGTTCAGGATTGTCATAAAGAAACCCAGCGAGTGCAAAAAGAAACCAAGTGGCAAGAATAAGCAATAGCAAGTGTACCGGGTCAAGTGTTATGTACTCAAATCAGCAAGCATAGAATAACTACAAAAATAGTAAAATATGAAAACGACATTAAAATTCATGTGGCATGAAGTCAATTATCAAGTTATTATTAAGACTCATCCAATTGTATGTTTCGGTATATGTCTCATACCATATACCTCCGCATACAAGTCAGCGAGGTTGGTTATTGAAAACTGATGGAGATCGACGAATCATGTTTAGAATGGGTCCCGTGCATGTCCGGGACAACGGTCCTGAAGTATCCGGTACTGAGCCGGAACGTACGGCTAGGTACCGAGTCTTACTATATGCCTGTAGGACTTAGTATACGCCCGAACAGGAATAGGGTGTTACCGCTCCCCAAAGGAATAGACCCAAGGGATTACGGCACACCCGGCAGGAGGCAGGGGAGTATGGGTGCCAGTACACCCACGAAAACCACTGGTGACCTCCAGGTAGAATCCCAAGTATTAGTTGTACAACATTTGTATGACCACCATAAACACGAAAGCTATATCGGTACCCATCAGTTTCCCCCGTCCTGTGTGTAAGTTGTTCAATTATTACAAATTATCCAGTGACAATGTCCATAGGGTGTTCACAGTAATCCAAAATCTATGGTTATCCTATTACGGGGATCAACAGGTGTATAGTATCAAGAATATAATATCAGGAGTCTCCCTATTTCAGGGGTTCAAGTATACAGGGGTTCAGGAGTACAAGATGGTAGCAGTAGTAGAATTATCAAGTCAAGTCCCCGTAAAAGTGGTAATCATAACATTATAATACGGGTATCAGGTGCAAATAATACGGGTATCAGGTGCAATAGTATCTGGTCAGGTGTCATGGTATCAGGTCAAGTGTATCAGTACCAAGTACTTAATATATCGGTGTCAGGTAAATTGAATACAGAACCACATATCATATGTCAACTCGCATAACGATGCATCATGTATTAAAAGCCACAGAATAACAATTATTAGGCATGTAACGATAGTAAAAGACATTCACATATCAATATATCATGTAATAAACGCTAGAGTAGCAATCATTAAGCATGAATTTATGATAACAAAGCACTCACCTAAAATCGGAACACAACACCGAGCTAGAATCTGGGAAATCCCACGAACACGTGCGTACATGCTACCAATCCATATAATATATATATATATATATATATATATATATGGAAAGAGAATGAGATAGGAGAGAGAAAAATTAGTTAGAGAGGAGCTACAAGAGAGAGAGAGAGAGGAGAGAGAGCCAGAGAGAGTTGTAGGAAAGAGAGAGGGGAGAGTTGTGTGGAAATTAAGGTGTGTAAATAGGGAATGAAGAAGAGGGTAGATAGGGAATAAAAGGAGGGGTAAAAGAGGAAAGAAGGAAAAGAAGGAAAGAAGGAAAGAAAGAAAGGAAGAAAGAAGAAAGAAGAGAAGAATAGCGGAGGGGCGGTGGTGGCCAGCGGCTCTGGCCACCGCCGCGCGTACCAGGGGGCGGCGCGGCCTAGGCCCGGGTGGAAGGAAGAAGGTGGAGGAGTTTAGGTGTTGTGTTGATGTTGTTGTTGATGTGGTTGTTGTGGTTGTTGTTGTTGTTATTGAAGATGATGGTGGTGGTTGATGGAGTTATGGTGGTGTAAGGAGTTGGAGGAGAAAGTGGAGATGGTGTTTGGGTGTGAGAGTGGAGGAAATTGGAGAATTTGATGCTGAATTTTGGAGAAGAAAAGGAAAGTGGAGTAATGGGTTTTTGGGAAATTGGAGAAGGAGTGAAATTGAAACAGAGAGAAGTGGAGAAGAGAAGAAGAGGCTTGGGGGAAGGGGGGCGGCGCGGCTAAGGGGAGGCGGCGCCGCCGCCAGAGGTGCTGGCGGCGGCAGTTATGGAGAGGGGGGGAAGAGTTGGTGTTGGTGGGAGAGATGAAGAAGGAGATGGAGAAATGAGGAGGAGGAAAGAACGAAAGAAAAAAATGAAA
>JAVJIF010024452.1:0-80691 GCA_038442645.1 Agave tequilana | reverse complement strand
TAATTGGTTATAATTTTTATTCTGTAAAATATTTCTAACAGGGGTTGATACCCAGCTAGCAAAGGATCCAAAAAATTTCTCGTTGAATCTGAGGCAAGTTGTTCTAGACTTGAACCTAAATCAAATCTAACTCATTAGAGTTTGTTTAATTAGTGAAGCGAGTAGGAACTTGATTGTTGATCAAAACTTACTTTTCGTGAAGCATACACCCATGTGATAAACAAAACCTTCTATATTTTTACGCAATCAACGTCAAGTCAAACGCAATAAACGAACGATGATATCAACATCTATTAAGTGCGGATAAAGGCGCCATCAAATTAATTAAGGCACTCAAACGATCAAGGCACCCACCCAGTTTGATTAAGGCACCCACAATATTTCCAAAATACCCAGATTATCCCACCCCTCCTTCCTCTTTCCAGCATCTCCCTCCCTTCTTTCCCCCCTCCACCACCATCCATCACCCCTTCCCCGCTCCTCACCCTCATCCCTCCCCCCCTCTACACCCCGACCTCCTTCCCGCCGACCTCCCGACCTCCCTCCCCTCCCGACCTCGTCCCCGTCGCCTCCCCCTCACGCCTCCCCCCGACCCCCCGCCGTCCTCGTCCTAGCCCCCCTCCCCCTCCCCTCCCCCTCCTCTTTCCTTCCCCCTCATCATTCTCGTTCTAGAGAAAAATGTTTCATTGGAACCATTGATCACTTCTAAGTAGTCCTTTGAAGAGTTTTCAAAGATTCAATTGATCAGCATATACCTACCTAAATAAGTCTCATTAGGTGTGGGTTAAATCGAGGTCTAAAATACTCTGGTTACGGCCATTTTCTTTCATTTCGTTTGTAAATTCACGCCTATTCACCTTCCCATCTTCGCGTTGCCCGAGCTACCATGCAACACCGTCTCCTTCTCTCCCGCACTACCATGCAGTGGTGTCACCACCTTTTCATATTTGGCAAGCATGCATGCTCCGCGTCTACCCACCTCGTCTTCACGCATCCATGCAGCGTGCATGCAGGCAACGTCATTAATACCTCCATGTAGTAGCACCCTACATAATTTTTAGTGTCACAATGCAGCAATGCTAACTAGCCAACACCTCGTCTTCAGCACTGCCATGCGCCAATGACAAAGTCATATCTCATTGTCTTCTGTGCCGCCATGCAGTCCTCACAATTAGGACTGCGACTATGATCGCAGCCCTCACAAAGTATCATGTTTTTTAGTTTTTATTAGGAGTGCGTTCATGATCGCAGTCCTAATTGTGAGGACTGCGGTCATGATCACAGTCCTCAGAAAATGCCATGTTTCTAATTATTTTGTGAGGACAGCGATATGATCGCAATCCTCATATACACTGATAAATAATGTCTTTTAAGAGGATTGGGATAATGGTCACAATTCTTATAAAATTTCATTTTTCTAATTGTCTTCTGAGGACTGTTACAACTTGTATACACTGATAAATGATGCCTTTTGAGAGGACTGCGATCGTGGTCACAGTCTTCATAAAACCCCATTTTTTAATTATTTTCTGAGGACTGCCATCTCGTATACATTGATAAATGAGCCTTTTGAGAGGACTGCGACGTCGCAATCTTTAGAAAACTGCGACCTCGTATATATTGATAAATGATGCCTTTTGAGAGGACTGCGACCATGCAGTCCTCATAAAACTCCATTTTTCTAATTGTTTTCTGTGGTCGCAGTCCTCATATATACTTATAATGATCGCAATTATTATATACACTGATAAATGATGCCTTTTGAGAGGATTGTGATTGTAGTCGCAGTCCTCATAAAATTCCATTTTTCTAATTGTTTTCTGAGGATTGTGATCATGTAAAAAGTAAAAAACAGGCTTTTTTGTGAGAACTGCGATCATGGTCGCAGTAAAAAAGACTGTGATCATGGTTGCAGTCCTAAAAAGTCTCGAAAACATGACATTTTTGAGGATTACTTGGAAAATTAAACATACACATAGCAAAGTTATCAGTACTGCGTGTTCATTTACACATCATTGGCTGTTATATATATATTGAACAATCAGCTTTTAAATTTAATAAAATTTTTGCACAAATCTCTTCGCCTTCGCCTTCGCCTTCAATGTGTTCGCATTCTGATCCTCTTGGCCTCTTTTTTTTTTACTGCAACAAACTGCTTCCTCTGGAGTTGAATCGGAAACACAGTTTTTATTTCGTGGGAAGAAATCTGAGACCTGAAGCATATAAGGAGAAAGCATAGGAGCAAAACATGTCGTACGAGAGTCCTATTCCAGGTCAATGTTGTCTTGGATGATCTTCTGTCCCGAAGCTCTCTCGCATGATGTTTTGTTATAGATTTGAAGGTGAACACCATGTTACCTTTATATTTAAAGTGCATTTTGCGATGATGTTTTGTCATATAACATGGTGTTCACCTTCAGAATCTATGATAAAACGGGAGATCACCAGCGGCGAGATGGCTGTGCGGGAGCGGCATTGAAGTCGGTGATCCACTGTGACTGTTCGGTGGCTTGCTGTGGGGTGCCTTTAGGGGTTTTTTTAAATAGGGTAGAATAAGTTTTTTTTGAAAAAATAATAAGTGGGGAGATGGGAGGTCTATTCTCGCGGAGGAGAGGGAAGCCGTTGTAATTTTCGCCAATAAATAAGGGTATTTTGGATTTTTTCCAAAAAAGTAGATGTGTCCATTCAAAAAATGGTTGAACAATGATTTTTTTTGATGGGTGCCTTAATCAATTCTTTGGGTGCCTTTATCCAGCTCACATCTATCGTCTAGTGATTTCAGGGTAAGGGTAAGATATCTGTTGTTAATTGTAGGTTATTAAAAATTACTGAAGACAAAACCTCAAACGCGAACCTCCCAGATGCGGAGATCGCTTCCAGCCTCAGACGCGAACCTCCCAGACGCGGAAGTCGCCAGACGCAGACCTCGCGTTCCAATGTCAGACGCGGAGGTCGCCAGACGCAGACCTCGCGTCCAATGTCAGACGCGGAGGTCTGCGTCCAATGTCAGACGCAGAGGTCGCCAACGCAGACCTCGCGTTCCAATGTCAGACACGGAGGTCGCCAGACGCAGGCCTCGCGTCCTTTGTCAGATGCGGACCTCAGCCAGCTCCGCGTTTCAACTCAAATGCGAGCCTTGAGCAGCTCCGCGTTCTAACACAGACGCGAGTCTGTGAGCTCCGCGTCTCAACATCAAAGCGAGATCCGCGTCCGCGCGAGACCCGCATTTCTGCTATAACTGACAGCCACGAACTTAGTCAGTTACATCCCATTTTCTCCCCACATAATAGGGAATAACTTCCCATTATGGAGAGATTTAAGGGGTTGGTTACAACCCAATTCCTCTATAAATAGCTATGAATAGCTAGAGAAGAGGAATGACCCCGGGGGGTTTTTTTTGGAAGGAGACCTCTCTAAGGGACCTAGGGGGAAGGGACCTATTCTAAAAGGCTGAGGAGAAGAGTCCCGATGGAGGAATCCAAGAAGCCATGGGCAGAGGAGGAGAGCTACCTCAGCAGAGTTCGGCCTCGAAGCTTTTGTAGCCTGAGAAGAGTTTAACTCTTTTTGTTAACTTGCTAAGTTCAAGTTCTTTAAATCTCTTTGAGATTTCATTACTGATAGGAGCTGTGCTACTCACAGTAGATCCAAAGAGAGGATCCACAAGAGAAACTTGACGTTCGGCCCGTCAACAGAAACAAGACTCACTCAACGGAGAACAAGACTCACTCTCTCCACCGCCACATGAAGAACCAGCATTAAATAAAGAGGAGAATCAACCCTGAGATTCCCTCTCTTTTGTAATCGGATTGTATCCGTTGTAATCTTCTATTCAATCAAAAGATTTTGCAATTGTGATTTTCCGACGCGTACAAAAGATGGCGACTCCGCTGGGACAATGATCTTTCTCAACCAACGAGAAGTAGTGGCGCAAGCTGACGTCAAAATGCTTGGATTCACAGTCGAATCGCTTGTGATCGAATTCGACTAAGAGAAGTTGAACTCCCCCAAAGCTTCAGGAGTCTCCCGTGGAGATAACATGGTCAGCCCCAACGTCTTTTCAGAGACCCGCGCCATGACCCACAGTTAGATGGCAATAGAGACCAATCTCCCCTCTATCCTTTTATCAAGGCACTTCCAGTTCCGGATGCAGGGGTTCTCAACAACCTCGGCGACTAAATCGGAATGCCGAGAGACGGCGAAGGGATTGCACTCATCGTCAGCAAACAGGAGTGGTCACAACAGCATTTGTGGCCCGCATCAATGTCTCCTACGAGACCCCGCGAGGCCAATGATGATGAAGGCAAATCTCGCCACAAAACTCCTCCCAAGGCTCAGCAAACTCGATTTGTAGGGGGTTCACATCAACTCCTGCGAGCCAAACGGATTGCTGATCGTCGACAAAGACGTCAAGTTCACCATCAGCAAACAGAGATTCGCTTTCACCTCCGCGTTTCGGCAAAACGCGAAGTTCGCTTTCAGCCCCGCATTCTGCAACAAAACGCGATGCTCGCGTTCACGAGTTGCGCGTTTCGGCGCCAAAATGTGAAGTTCGCATCCAGCCTCAAGCTGTGCCAAAACGCGAGAACGCGCAACCCACGTTCAGCCTAAGGCCGCGCCAAGACATGACCTTAGCGTGCGAGAGTCGCTGACAGTGTTAAAAGATGACCTTCACGTTTCTATTCAAAAGCGCAAGACACGCGTTTAGCAGAAGGCTACGCCAGAATGAGATCATCGCGTTTCACTTCAGAAACGCGAGGTTCGCGTTCAGCCCCAAGAGGCCATGTTCAAATATGAACTGAGACTCTCTCCCATGGGTTTGAGTGCTATTGCGAGCAGTTCATCTCGGCGCTTTATTGTCACTGCAACTTTCAGATGACCGAGCCGTCAGTTTTTAGCCTGTAAGGCTTCAAACTCAAACTCCTCCAAGAGACGCGGACCTCGCGTTCTAATGTCAGACGCGGAGGTCGCCAGACGCGGACTTCGCGTTCCAATGTCAGACGCGGAGGTCACCAGACGCGGACCGCGTCCTTTCTTAGTCAAACGCGGAGGTCGCCAGACGCAGACCTCGCGTTCCAGACGTGGACCTCGCGTCCTTTCTCAGTCAAACGCGGAGGTCGCCAGACGCAGACCTCGCATTCCAATGTCAGACGCGGAGGTCGACAGACGCAGACCTCGCGTCCTTTCTCAATCAAACACGGAAGTCGCCAGACACGGACCTCACGTCCTTTCTCCGACGTGGAAACACGAGCCTGAGTAGAAGGTTTGCTAAAACCTTGAGGGACTTGGTCCCCATCCTCTCCTCCAAAATCTCCTACCAATTCTCACCCACAGAATGATAGGGCCACAAAAATACTTGTGTTCATTCCTCTAATGAAATGAACTGGGATTTGTCATGTTAACAATAAACCTCTGACGAATCAGATTTTTCAATCCCCAGTGGATTCTGTCAAGTTAATATTAAACCTCTGACAATGAAACTCATTAAAAATCCTCGCTGTTATATTGATACTACACTTCTAACAGTGAATTTTACACACCTCTAGAAAATCAATGATTGTCACGTTAATATTAAACCTTTGACAGTTCATTTTATTTTTCACCAAAATCCCCTACCAATTCTCTTCCATAGAGTGGTAGGTCCACAAATACAATCATTGTTAAGTTTAATATCAAACCTCTGACAATGGAAAGTTTTAATACTCCCCAGTGAGTACTAGCTTCGCTTGTCGCTCCTCTACATGGAGTCACAAATCAATGATTGTCAAGTTAACACTACACACACTGACATTCCAAACTCCACTTGTCAATTCTCATCAATAGAATGACAAGTCCTCAAATTGCTCATATTGCAAATCAATGATTGTCAAGTTAACACTACACCTCTGACATTCCAAACTCCACTTGTCAATTCTCATCAATAGAATGACAAGTCCTCAAAATTGCTCATATCGCAAACCAACTACTGTCATGTTAATTACACCTCTGACAAACTACTGTTATGTTAATACTACACCTCTAACAGTGTTTAAGTTGCTGCCAAGTTCAATATTAAACCTCTGACAGTCACTTTTCCTCATGCTTTCATATCGAAGCTGAGATGAGCGATGCTAAGTTTAACATCACACCTCTAGCATCCAATTCATTGTTAAGTTCAACAATACACCTATGACAATGATTTTCCCTCGAACTTCCGTATCGAAGTCGAGATAACCAATGCTAATTTTACATCACACCTCTAGCATTACCTCCACTGTCAAGTTTAACACCACTATGACAGTGATATCTTCAGTCTCCTTAATGAACCGAAGTTCTTATGGAGACAGTACACCTCTAGCTCACATTCTTGTCAATTTAATATCACACCTCTGATAAGATTCAATCTGATCCGTTAAGTTAATATCACCCAAAATTCCTTATCAATTCCCATCCATGGAATGGTAGGACCACAAAAAGCCTGTGACTATTTTCCCAGTGAAATAATCACAGATCAAACATGCCAAGCTAACATATACTTTGGCATATTCACTGTTAAGTTAACATTAAAACCTCTAACAGTGATTTCTCTCAATTTTCTCAGTGGAATAAATTACAAATCAAACCTGTCATGTTAATATCATATCTCTGACAGTAAGACTTTGATGTTTTCCTGTGGGTAAAATTTCAACTTGTTAATTCTCTTCAATAGAATGACAAGTCCACTCAAAATACTGTTATGTTTAAAATCACACATCTAACAGTAGACAAATCCCGGTCAAGTTAACATCATACCTCTGACCAAATTTGCTCCAATCGCAAGACAAATCCCGGTCAAGTTAACATCACACCTCTGACCAAAATTTCAATTTGTCAGTCCTCTTCAATAGGATGGCGAGTCGACCAAACTGCGCAAATCGCAGAATCTCTCGGTCAAGTTAATACTACACTTCTGACCAAAGTTGCTCATATCGCAAAATCAATCACTGTTAAGTTAACATTACACCTATGACATGATCTCCTCGATTTTCTCTGTGAAAACGAGATCTTTCAATGCTAAGTTAAACATCACACCTCTAGCATGTGTTTCATTGTTAATATTACACCTATAAAAATTATCTTCTCTCAATTTTTCTCCGTGAAAATGAGACTTTTGTACCGCTAAGTTTATATCACACCTCTAGCACACATCTTTGTCCAGTTAATATCACACCTCTGACAATTCAATTTGCTCAAATTGCAAACCCAAACCGTTACGTTAACATTACACCTCTGACGGTAAAAATCTTCATGGATCCTCAACAAATCCAGTTCCACTTGTCATTCTCTTCAATAGAATGATAGGTCCACTTAAATTGCGTAGATCGCAAAAATCAATCGTTGTTATGTTAATATCACACCTCTAACAGCAAACTTTCATTCCCAGTAGAGTTCTAGTCATGTTAACACTAAACCCTGACGATAGACTAGAACCAAACTGTGACATAATCCCCATTCTCATCAATAGAATAGCAAGTCTACAAAACTTGTTCAAACACAAGTCCAGATATCACTGTCAAGTTAACATCACACATCTGACAGTAATCTTCTCAAATTCCCCCAGTAGAGTTATTTAATTTGTCAAAGTTAATATCACACATCTGGCAATTAAAGCTCTTTCAAAGAAGCTTTGAGCGTGAACTTCGCGTCTCAAGTACAGAGCCGCGTCTCAATGAACTTAAGAGTTGCGTCTCAACAGCAAGTAAAGGCTGTGTCTCTACAGAAATTGAGAGCCACGTCTCTACAACAATTGAGAGTCGCATCTCAACTTTGGTGAAGCTCGCGTCTCCACTTGATCAGTGTGCCAGAATTGCGTCTGTGAGAGCTGCGTCCTCTCTTCCCCCCAATACAAAGAGTGTCTCTGCTACTGCAATCAGTTCAACAGTACACTGACAAAGGCAATTGACAACTCCACCGGTTCAACAGTACACCGATAATCAATTACTAACGATCTTTCTTGGAGGCTTCAAGCAGTTCAATAGTACACTGGCAAGAGCAATTGACAACTCCACCAGCTTAAAAGTACACCAAGCAAACCAATGCTCATAACAAGTGCTAGACTGAGTTTCTAAGACACTTGTGATGATCTTTTCTGGAGGCTTCAAGAAGTTCAACAGTACATTCATGAAGTTCACCATCCAGACAGGATCGAGCTCAGGGCACCTCAGAAGACTACCTCGCAGAAGAATGCCAGTCCGATTACAGGAAGCCTAGATTCAACTAAAGTCCAAAGTATTTCGAAATCCGTCTCAGTCAACCGCGTAGTTTCGAAAACTTTAGAGGGGGTTCTATAGGCTATCAAAAATTTACTGAAGACAAAGTCTCAAACGCGAACCTCCCAGACGCGGAAGTCGCCAGACGCAGACCTCGCGTTCCAATGTCAGACGCGGAGGTCGCCAGACGCAGACCTCGCGTCCAATGTCAGACGCGGAGGTCTGCGTCCAATGTCAGACGCGGAGGTCGCCAGACGCAGACCTCGCGTTCCAATGTCAGACGCGGAGGTCGCCAGACGCAGGCCTCGCGTCCTTTGTCAGATGCGGACCTCAGCCAGCTCCGCGTTTCAACTCAACGCGAGCCTGAGCAGCTCTGCGTTCTAACACAGACGCGAGCCTGTGAGCTCCGCGTCTCAACATCAAAGCGAGATCCGTGTCTAGCGCGAGACCCGCATTTCTTCTATAAATGACAGCCACGAACTTAGTCAGTTACACCCATTTTCTCCCCACATAATAGGGAATAACTTTCCATTATGGAGAGATTTAAGGGTTAGTTACACCCAATTCCTTTATAAATAGCTATAAATAGCTAGAGAAGAGGAAGGACCTCGGGGGGGGGGTTTTGGAAGGACACCTCTCTAAGGGACCCAGGGGGAAGGGACCTCTTCTAAAAGGGCTTAGGAGGAGAGTCCCGATGGAGGAATCCAAGAAGCCATGGGCAGAGGAGGAGAGCTACCTCAGCAGAGTTCGGCCTCGAAGCTCTTGTAGCCTGAGAAGAGTTAAACTCTTTTTGTTAACTTGCTAAGTTCAAGTTCTTTAAATCTCTTTGAGATTCCATTACTGATAGGAGCTGTGTTACTCCACAGTAAATCCAAGAGAGGATCCACAAGAGAAACTTGACGTTCGGCCGGTCAACAGAACAAGACTCACTCTCCACTGTCATATGAAGAACCCAGCATTAAATAAAGAGGAGAATCAACCCTGAGATTCCCTCTCTTTTGTAATCGGATTGTATCCGTTGTAATCTTCTATTCAATCAAAAGAATTTTGCAATTGTGATTTTTCCGACGCGTACATTAATGTCCCAAGTTCATAAAGACATTATATGTTAAAGCTAAGTCTAATATATGTGCTCAAATTCAGTCATTTTGTATCCAACTGAGATTTGATTTATTGAAAGCAAATAAATCATTTCATAAAATTAAAACCATAAACTTAATCGTTTACAACTACGAACCAACCGGTAAGAAAAATAATTACTAAAGTTTGTTAGGAAACTTAGAATTGTCTAAGTGAGTTTGAGATAACTTAAGCTGAAATTTTAGGCGGGACCCGATGCTTGAAGCACACAGAAAATGGTTGAATTATGTTCTTCTTTGGTGATGAATGTAGTATATTCACATGTTCTATTCCGTTTCCAAATAAAGGAGATATTCAAGTCGGAAGTTGGCTTGAAATAAGAGCTAAATGGAATCAAAAAGGGTGAAAACTCTTTAGTCCCTCGTTGTAAGTGTGGAATGAAAATTTAATGGTTTAAATATGAAAAGTTGGGAGGTAAGGGTGTGCCTTAGGGTACTTGGAGTTTTCGCGCACGTTTTTGGGGAAAATCATGCCCACACACGTGCCGCCCCCGCCGTCCCTCGCCCTGCCTCGACGCTGGTGCTGGTGTGTGCGTGGACCAGACCCGGGTGCGGGCCTGAGACGCCCGCCCATGACCTAATCATTTTTTTGGGCTGCTGGTACGGGCCTGGGCCGCCCGCTTCAATATTGAAGCGTGTGCAACAATGTAATCGTGCTTGACTTGACCTGAAGGGTTCCCTAGCCGAAACGGGCGGTTGTTTCTTGTTGCAAATGGTTTTTTAACCGTGAACTGTTGACAGAACAGTTCTTATTAAACCGTTCTGATGGTTCTTTTCAGAACCATTACAACGATTCTGAATGAACCGTTACAACTGCAAAATGGTTCTTTGTGAACCGTTGTAACTACACAACATCCTTCTATATAAAACCCGAGATTTCCATCTCAGAATTCACACAGAACTCGAATCATTGAGTTATATTCTCCCACGTTCTCTGCTCTTAATATTCCTCTAAAATTTTTAGACAAAAAAAATCTCTATCCGAGTTTTATCTTGGTCCAAATTTTCATCTTCCAATTAGTGAAAGGTACTAGTCGATTTTTTGTTCGACTGTACAAGTATTTGCATTGTGCTTTTCAAATATTGTGAAGGAGTATTGTATCTTGGGAGACTAGCGTTCATATCCCGTAAACACAGTAACGGAGATGTAATTGTCTTAAAGAGATTCGTTTTACGCATATCTCACTCCATATTCTGTATATTTGAACTAACATTCTTATTGTAAGAATTATTGTTAAATTATTTATCTTGAATAAATAATTTTTGTATTATTATTAATACGAGACTGACTAAATACCAGTCTGATTGGTGTTTAAAAAAAGAATTTAAAAGGTGATTCTTAATTAAAGAACATTTTATCGAAAGAAAATCTCTCACCTGATTGTCACTACTGCTCTGGCCGATTAGACCGGTGGCTCTTGATTGGTTGTCAGGAATAACAAAGTTAACAAATATTTTTTACACTATTATCTAATCTCCATTCACACATTTATAGTTCCGAACTGAGTGTAAGTGTATTTCGTCTGATTATAAATTTTCTTTCCATATTGGAGTTTAAGTGTATTTCGTCTGATTATAAATTTTCTTTCCATTGTTTTGGAATTCCTCTCTTTGTCTCTTCAATCTTTTGTTGTATTTGAATTTGTAGCTTCTCAACTCTTTTGGTGGGCTCCTTCACCTGAGAATTAAAAGAGAGATTAAAAAATAAATGAAATTATATAAAATAACAAACTCTATTTAGAACTTAGAAATGTATCTAGAATAGTAGCATCTGGATAGTGAGAAGTGCCCATCTTTCTCTTCTAAAAATTGGTGTATAAAAATAAATGCACCCAGTGGTTCATAATCTTGGTTCCTCTCATGTAAACACAGGAATAAGATTTAAGTGACTAACATACTTGATAAGAATAGAATAAATTACCATAGCTTGGTTGGTTCAAATTGTGGATGTAAATGTTTCCCTTGAATGTTAGGGATAAAATAAACATTCACATTCATCAGTTATTTGCTTACAATGCCTGCCATTTCCAGTTACAGCTCAAATCTGGTCTGCATCCTGGATTGCCGCGCTGAAGGAGTGGGGAAAACAACATCAAGCGCACCATATACACGTAATGACCTCATGTCTGCATACATGCAAACTCTGTACATACAAAAATAACCAATCAACAATAGGAATTTGCTGTCTATCATGGTTTTGGCTAAACTGTGTGATATGGTTCTCTTGTCGGCAATTACCATTGCTAATTTATTTATCCTTGTATTTTCGTTACTTACAAATGAGTATAAGGCTTTCAGATGTTCATAGCTTGGAATGCTTCAGCATTTTACTAACCTATTACATATTTTGGTCCTTGCAGGCTTTGCAAAATTCGTGTAGAGCATGGACACACATAAACATCGCCTGATCTTCAGTGCATACGCAGTGATGCTCGCTGCACAGATAATTGAGCTGTGGACCACTGCAAGGGGGATTCTTGAAGAAAATTGCTCTTATCGAGATTCGATTTGTGGAGATCTAAGAATTAAGATGAACTAGTTACACTTGGATAACTGACTGTCAAGGGCTTTATTCATCTGAACTCTATTTTCTGCTTTGCAAACTGCGCCATACCTTTGTTAAAATTGCATCCAACTTTGATCTCCAAGCAATATGTTTGTGTGTATGCTGGGGGCCTTAAATGAAACCTACATGATGCCAGATGCTGTGCGTGGCTTTGTTAACTTTAATTTGTTGCAGTATTGCATTGTAGTGTTTCGACCTGTCAAATATGCTTTAATTTGCTTCAGTGCTGTAAATTCCTTATGTTAGGACCATGTTGGGCCTTTTGAAAATGAGTTGCTTGAAGTCCAAGACCTTGTTGGGCCTTAGCAAGCAGTTTAATTTGAAATGTGACAATGCTTCTCATTATAAAAAAGAAAAAAAAAAGCAGCTCATTTTCTAAAGGCCCAACATGATCTTTGTCCTCAACTTCAAGTAGATCTTTTTCAAAAGGTCCTATAGGAGCAAGGGATTCAAAGTCGAATTCTTGTGATTTGAATTTGACGATTAAAATCATTCTGCTTATAATTTCACAATTTCACACTGCAAATTTCAGTTAACATCTAAATAACTGGTTATATCTAAGAATTCTAATATTCATAAAAGCAATCTCATAAGTAGCTATACATTATTAATTAAGTTTGATGTTTATTATTTTTATTTATTTATTTGATTATTATTTATTAGTTATTAACTATATGACTTATTAGTTTAATTTAATCAAAACTGATCGAAGAAGGGTTTTCTCTCGTGATTCTTTCACAAATTTTGTATGTCCGTTCGTGTGTCTTCATCCACTGAGAGCGAGAGAGCAGCAGAGAGCAGAAGGAGCAGCAATGCTCCTCTCTTCCCTTCAACCTCCTCTCCACTCTCCGCGCCAACACCCGCCCCCCTAACACACACACACACACACACACACACACACACACACAAACATCTCCCCGCGCTTCTTTTTCTTCTTCTTCGCTGATGAAATTCGACTAGTTTCTCACTGTAAACGTGGTATGCTAGTTGGTATACTTAGTTTAACAGACATCGGTATACTATTTTAATTTAATTTGATGACGATAAATGACGAAGCTGATATGACTTCGTCTACAGTTATAACCAATATATGTGGCACGCTCATCGAATTTATAATTCTTGTCCTCGTCATCATCGTTATTTTTTTGCTACACTGGATAAGCCCCTTCCTAACAGTGGGACCCAGCAGTCTAATCATTCAAGTGAGAAAACTTACAAGCAACGACAACAAAAACAAGGCGTGGATTTTTGAAGATCACAACCTAAAACGCACTGGAATTTTCTCCTCTCCGTTTATCTAATTTTAGAGGTAAGATCTTTCACTGATCTTTACTATTTTAACAATTTCCTGAATTAATTCATTAGCTATGTTTGCGGTGATTCTGATTGTTTTTCAAGAATGGAATAATTTTCCCTTTCAGTTTAAATTTCTTGTGTGTAGACACAAAAAGCATGATGTTTTCTTTAGCCTTGAGATGATAGGATAAGGATATATTTGCTGGCATTCAGTTGTCAAGGAATCACTCCTTTTTGTTATCATCCAGTTTTTCTTTCTCTTTGAGGTGAAGCCAATGACCCAGTTGATACATTGTGGTCTGCTTCTGTTGTGACACTTTACCTAACCTTTTTTCCAATTACTTGTGTTCTAATTGTTGCTTCCTTTGTGCTCATTGATTGCTTCTGTGTGTATCTCTCAAACTTTTTCAGGGGGATACGTGTGTGTATATATGTTTGTGAATTGTGCCATTATTTTCTGAGATTGGATTCGGTGAGATATGGGCCTGCAAATGGGATGTTCCATTGTTCTGCTTCATGCCATTTTCTTGGTATTCTTTGCGTATCTGAGTTTCGCTGTTGAGTTCAAAGCAAACCAGACTGGGCTCCTTCTTGTCGATGCTTCGCCGCAGGCAGGTCGACAAATGCCTGATAATTTGTTTGGTATCACCTTTGAGGTATATTAATTTTGTCGACTATATAAATGTTCAATGTTTTAATAATCAGGAAACGGCACAATTATTTTAATTAAGCATGTCATCAAAATTCGTATTTCAACTCTTCGTGATAATATTTATCTATGAATTCCTCTCCCCCCAAACCCCCAACCCAAAACACACGCGCGCGCGCACACACTCTTTTGAAGTAGCATCTAAATCATAATGCTTTTGCTATATAGCATTATGAGGAATTGAATCCATGAGCCAATTTGACGTGGCTATGATTTCTAATTTCTTTGTTGACTGTTTGTGGTAGATTGAGGGGTATATTTGTAACTACATTACACTATGGTCTTTCATATGTTAAACATAATTGCTAGTTATATATTTGAAAGCTAAAGTTTAAGGGTACTAATTACATCTAAGCCTTTTTGTAGGAAATCAACCATGCGGGAGCTGGTGGATTATGGGCAGAGCTTGTAAGCAATAGAGGTATGTTGGGTGTTGTGAGAAGTGAAAACTATGTTTGATATTTAGCAAGAATTCTCGCAAAATGATATGCTTGAGTTTGTAGCAAATGGCTCCAATTTTTTTTCTAGTGTCTTCCATATTGGTAGTGTTGTTGTGGTTACTTCAATGCTAGGTACCACGCGCACTTCATATGTCGAGTCGTGTTGGACACGTGTGAGACACGATACTTTTGTTTTCTATGTATTTTTTAGAATTTGTTGTGTGTCGTTGTGTCGTGTCGAGCTTGTATCGCAATCTGTGTGGCCGTGTCTGTGTCCGTGCAACATGGTTCAATGATAATAACTAGCAATCTTTTCACTGGATTCTTTTTAAGGCATTTTTTATTGTTTTTGATACTGATATTAATGATAATAACTAGCATTATCATTGCCATTTTCCATCAGGATGGTGAATCTATGACTTTTCCCATTAGAATGAGTTCAGATATGACCACCAGGTTGAATGAGAGACTTGTGCAAGTTGCAACTGACAGTCAACCTGTAGTAAGTCCTGCAAATAGATGCAGAATTCTTGTCCAAGCAACCATGGAGAATAGAGGGGATTCCTGTAAACCCTCAAAGGCCAGTTTGCACGAGACAAACTTTATTTGCCACACAGTTTAAGCTTGTGCAACTGAGAACCTTCAAATTTTCTCCTAGACTGAGAAAGTGTGTACAAGAAAACAGAACTGATGTTATATTAACAATATATGCAGAAGAAACATACAAAATGAAATGCTTTCCTACATAGAGTCTGTTCCAACTTTTACTTTAAGTGAAAAAAAAAAAAAATCTAAACTAATGTACTACAGTGTCCAAGATGATAACTAAACACTTCTGCTGACCAAAAAGGAGTGGCTATATAGTGAAATTGGAAAATTCCAACCCTCATATTATTGCCACATTAGTATGTGTACTCAAGGGACTACTAGAAGCAAAAGAATTGTCCTGGTGTAGTTCTAATTTAGTTGTTTCTATCATTTTTAGGGAGAAATATAGATTTTCCATGCAGATATGTGAATATTAAAAATTGTAATATGCATATATGCTATGGCTGTACTTTTTCTCCATCCCATATTCTCAAGAGATATGTGAATATTAAAAGTCACCATTTAAGGGAATGACCTGTAAATTACTGGCTAAAGTGTGGGATGAAGGAATCACGTATTCTTTTAAAGAACCATAGATATACTAATCAAAGTAAAGGAAGCAAAAGCCACATACTATTGATAAAACTTGCTAATGTTATCTAGGGCTTTCATCTGTGCTTATGATTCCTTCCCGACTTGGTGTATTCAAATTATTTCATAATTCCACTTTCTATTTAACTTAATCATTCTGCATAACAGCCTATTCCATGATCATTAAAATGCTGACCAGACGTCTGATTTGGTTCTTGATGCATATTCTCACTTATGCCTTCACATAATTTTGCATCCAGGATTTGAAGCTGGGGGCCCTAACACGCCTTCAAACATTGATCCATGGTCTATAATTGGGAACGAATCATATATTACTGTATCAACTGACCGCACCTCTTGTTTCAGCCGTAATGAGGTTGCACTTCGAATGGAAGTACTATGTGACACTGGAGGTTCTAATATCTGTCCACCGGCTGGTGTTGGCATATATAACCCCGGCTACTGGGGCATGGTACGCGATTATCGCTGTTAATGATGAGTAATTGATTTATCTTGTCTATGCTTGTGTACTTACTAAGCATTCCTTTTAAACTGGCCGATTTTTCTTTTGAGGCTACTAATTTTTGAATCACTCACTAGACACTTAGCAAGGTAAAAGGAACTGTAGTCCTTGTCTTCTTCGTTAAGGAATTTTTATGATTGTGAAACTTTTGCATGATCAAAAATTTTCTTTTAACTATTAGTGATCTTTTTGTAATACTCAAGTTGAGGATATGTTATATGTTGCTGATATCCTATTTCTGCATTTGATGTACCTCTAACCTAATCTTCTATTATTATCCTTTTTTCTTGTCTCATATTTCTATTTGATTCTCTTTTATGGTTGAAATCATTTATATTCTTTTAATCATTGTGATTTCCAGAATATTGAAGAAGGAAAGACCTATAAAGTGGTTCTGTATATTAGATCGTTGGAGTCAATAAACATAACAGTTTCACTGACAAGCTCAGATGGACTACAAGTCCTTGCTGCTTCCACCATTATGTAAGTCTTTCTGTGGGTTTATATTATTAAAATAGTTTCTAAGATAATCACTGATAAGCATTTTCCTGCAGAGCAAATGCTCCAGATGTGTCAAAGTGGACCAAGGTTGAGCGAGCGCTACAGTCCAATGGTGCAAATGTTAACTCAAGGATTCAGTTAACAACTAGTAAGAAGGGTGTTTTTTGGTTCGACCAAGTATCTCTCATGCCTGTGGACACTTATAAGGTATATATTGTTTGGTGAAATTACACTGTCAAGTGTAGATGAATTTCTTAGTGTGACAGTCTCATCTTCATCGCCTAAACAACAAAGACCTCAAGATGAGATTTCCGTTGTTAATTTGAAGCAAGGTTCAGTTGAGTGCTTATTTTCCTACGAAGACTTCGAGAGGTCATTAACCTGGTTAATTGAATTAAAACATCCGTTGACTTAAACTCTGCTAATGGATGACCAATTAACCGATGAATAATATGATTAAGATCTGATCCAGGAGGACAACCATATTATTTCAACTTTTATTATTGTTTGATTAGTATTTATGTCTTGTAGTTCACTGAGTCACAACCGTGGGTGTATGTTTTATCGTGCATCGTTGATATAAATATAGATATTAAGTAGGATCCATTGGAAAGCTTAGGCAGTCTAGTGGCATGTCTAGTGATTGGATCAGAAGAGTTTTCTATCATATTTGATATGCAGAGAAAGTTTGTCGCCAATCGCCAATGATCCCAAACTATAAAGTCAACTTTATGGTTAGAAAATCAAAATGAGGTAGATGGATGTGATCAATTCCACTAGTATTATTTAGAAGAACTATTCTGTTTTTTTTTTTAGAGCTTTTCACTCTAGTGATGGAAACTTTAGCTCTTCGCACACACTTTGTCAAGTAGCCTCTTGCCACCATTGAGCTCTGTAAAACATTAGAATCCATGTCAAGCTACACTTTAGTTTCTTTCTCCCTTTAGAGGCATTAAATTCAATCATTAGACAACTCTTGTATAATAAAAATAACAATTTTAGTTTGAGTATTTTGAACAGGAAGCTTTAATGTCACCTGAGGTAACCAATTTTGTACATTCCTCTCATATCTTAATTCTCTGACTTATCTTACCACAAAGAGAAGGGGGAAAAACAAAGAACTGACTCTGTAGATTCGTGCCAATAACCATTCATGTTAATATAAATGTCATGTGTTATGATTTCTTTCTTTCTTTTTTTTTTGAAATATGAATTATTTGAATGTGGATCCAAATGTTTGCATACTTATTTACTCACATAAGCATGGAAATTTACCTGGTACCATTCTATTTTTGCAGGGACATGGTTTTAGGGCAGATCTTGCTTCCATGCTTGAAAATCTGAAACCTCGATATATCAGATTTCCAGGTCTGCAGTAAATTTTCTTCATACTTTTATAGCCCAAGAACATGGTGACGGCATATGAAATGACCAACCAATTTAAAACATATCAAAATTTTAGAGGAAAAATTTGAGTGAGTTCATAATTACTCCCTCAATACTTCTTTTAGACAATTACAAATACATCTAACAATATGAGTATGACCCCTACTAATTTACAAACTCTTAATAATATAGAGGCTCCTAATTTAAATAACTAAGTTTAACACACTCTCTCAAGCTAGAGCATATATATCAATCATTCACAGCTTGTTATAAAAAAACTAGTAAAACATCTCCTAAAAAAGTTTTCATAAACAAAAAAAAGTAAAGTTCCTAAGGTTGATGTTGATTTGTTGAATCAATGATGTTGATACTGAAACTGCAAACAAAAGCAAACTTAATTTGAGTGGAATTAAACACTTGGATAAAGACTGCACGAAAAGTCATAGTCATACTCAATAAAGTAAAGATTTGAGAGATCCTTAAATACAGTTAGAGAGATTTTGAGAGAATCATCAAACTCAATACAAGATGACAAAACTTCTTGCGGTAGTAACATCAATGAAGAAATTTGAAGCAACTGTAGTAGATGAAGGATAAGATAACTTTACAGTACAGATGTAGTTAGATAGAAAAGATAGCTAGCAAGTTGTAATTACAGAGAACATCAATAATCCGCATTGTAGACTTCAAATAGAACAATAGTAGAGGATCATATCAGTATATCGAATGCATAATAGAATATAGCAATCACATCAAGACCTTAGAGAGCATAGTAGGGCCTTCGAGGACCTGTCGAAGGTAAATAAAGAGGGCAACAAGGCGAACATAGGTAGTACATACTGCATAACAGGGCTACAACAATTGGTGGCAGAAAGCAGTAGAGGAGGTAACAGTTCACGATGACCAGGATTTTAGATCAAGAAGACGTCAAGGTTTTGAAACTTGAACCGCGTGAATAGTACTCGACTGGTTACTGTTCATCATGAACAGTAGCTCCGCGATTAATGTTCATGATGAACGTTAACTTTTTTTTGTGCGGATCATGAACTTTGCTCTGATATCATACTTTAGAGGAAAAGATTTGAGTGACTTCATATTTTCTCCCTCAATGCTTTTTATTTAGAAGCAATTTCAAATACATCCACAACATGAGTAGAACTCCTAATCACTTAAAACCTCCTAATAACATAAAGACTCCTAATTTATGTAACTAAGTTTAGCATAAAAATTTCTCTCTTAGGTTAGATGTCTTTAACTTCATTAGCATGAAGCGCCTCCCCATGATGATTAAAAATATTGAACATGTAACACAACCCGGCATAATATTTTGCTCTTTTGATTGTTTTTAGCGGCATTATTATTAGAGTATTGTTTTTAATCATTGAAAGGACACAATATTGAGAATTTGTTATTTGTGTTTTGATACTTTAAATTGTTATCATATTATATATATATGTGTGTGTGTGTGTGTGTGTTAAATTGTTATCATATTATATATATATATATATATATATATATATATATATATATATATATATATATATATATATATATATATATATATATTAAATTGTTATCATATTATATATATGGGAAAATGATCCTATGAGAACGATTCTCAAATTAAACTTCGTGAGAACTCCATGGTGGGCCACCCAATGGATGATCCAGACTGTTTATTTTGATTTACATGCTCTAATTAGGCTAATAATAAAAAGTCAAGTGATTTTAACCTTTTTTTTTTACCGATGCATTAAGTGATTACACAAAATATGTTACATTAGCTATAGAAAAAAGATGTCATTTGATATATATGAATAAAAAAAATTTAGAATCACATGACTTTTCATTGTTAGCCTAATTTGAATATATAGATCAAAATGAACGGTTCGGATCATCCATTTGATGGCCTACTGTGGAGTTCTCACGAAGCATATTTTGATAACCGTTCTTATAGGATCATCTCTCCCTCCCCCCCCCCCCCCCCCCTCTCTCTCTCTCTCTATATATATATATATATATATATATATATATATATATATATATATATATATATATATATATATATATATTCATGTCTTAAGATCTACCAAATATATTTTACAAGAACTACTGAATTATTGAAGCTTATTTTATCTTTCGATCAGGTAAAGTCATTTCGAATGAGAAAAAACTTTTTGTTAAATGTAGTTACTGCAACAAGAGCTTTATTGGTTGGCGAATAGAATTTGGAAATAAGCATAACCAACACTTTGAACTCTTGAGAGGTCCAACTAAAGAAATTCTTAAAAAATAAAATAATCAACAATGATATTGTGATTGGTTCTAATTTTTTATAATAATTTTTTCGATTCTTTCCTTTATATGTTTTTTTTTCTTTTTTTCTAGAAAAGGCATGAGAAATTGTGAATTCACTAAAAGACAACACAGAGAAAGTGCAAGCGCCTAGAAGAAAAAAGTTTCTCTATATGGGTCTTGTTGGGGGCTTTCGTGTTTGAGCATTTTTCTTTTTCTTTTTTCCTGTAGGTTGGATTAGGCTTGTGGTGATGGTTAGAAAAGAAAGATAGCAACATAATGAAACAGTTTTGGATAGGTGTGGAATCAGATGACACTGAACTCTGGATGGTCCCATAGATTCTTTCTTTGATTTATTGAGAAGAAGGTCCAGTCAGGAAGAGTCAAGGGAGATTATGTGGAGAAGTTATTTGTTATGTAGTTTAAAAAGACAAAAATTATGTTCATACCAAATGTTCAATAGAATGCAATGAAATTGGTGTCCTATTCACACCTTAATTTATGGACTCTTTCTCCAAGAAGTCCATATGGCTCAAGAGATTGTGTCCAATTTAGAGTTTCAGCTTAAAGAGCTTCAGAATTGCGTGAGAGAAGGTGAGAGACACATGCCTTTAGCTGATTCCCATTCTGTCTTGCAAGGACAGTGTCTAAGATTGGAGTTCTGGTTCCTTTTCATATGATTTATTTTGAGCATAGTTTCAAATACCGTCCGATTCTAATATATCGGCAATACTGTATCGGGTTTTGAGCTACTCGATACGATATTACCCCTTTAATATCAGCCGATGTTGGGGCATATATAGCTGACATGCCTGATATTGTCAATATTGACCTCCGATATTGATGATTTTAATAACCATCAGCCAAATATGCATCCTTCCGTGCTCAGCCAGAGATGCCACTAACTAACTACTAAGTGGTTTAAGATTATATTCTTTAATGATAATGTAAAAGATACTTCTGCAAAAAAAATTCATACTTCTCTGTGTTCTGCCTGGTATCATAGTTTTCCATATTTGGCAGAAAAAATGGTCATGACTCCTTGCAAGTTATTATTACCACCAGAAATTATGTTATACTTTTCCATCTCGTCCTCTCAGAAAAAAAACTGTTATACTTTCCATTCTATACTTCACTTGTACTTTTGCATAAATTTTTAGGCGGAAGTTACGTTGAAGGTGGATGGCTAAGAAATGCGTTCCGTTGGAAGGAAACTATTGGTTCCTGGGAAGAGAGGCCTGGTCACTTTAATGACATTTGGCTGTATTGGACTGATGATGGACTTGGATATTTTGAATTTCTTCAAGTATATACCTGATTAATATCAATTTTATTCTTCATCCTTACATATAATGTTGGGCTAAAGCTTCATAAAAATTGATTATATTGCTAATAATTCTGACTTACTGCTTATTGCAGCTTGCAGAGGACCTAGGTGCCGCCCCAGTTTGGGTGATTAATAATGGTAATATTCATACCCTCAATATGCTATAGTTTAAGTCTGCACTCTCACTGTCTTATGCAATCCCCTTCACCATTGTAGGAATCAGCCATAATGATCAAGTTGATTCAGCCAGCATCTTACCATTTGTGCAGGCATGTCTTTATATTGCAAACTTCTTTGGTCATCTTTGGTTATTATTAAATTTATAAGTACACGGTAACTTGTATATCACTAAATGAAGTCATGTTGTAAGATGATCATTTCAAGCTGCAAAAAGGAGGAGATCCTTATTCAGTTCAAACATTTTTCATTCTCGCCATCAAGGCTTCTTCCCTTCGAAATTTCTGCCAGCACGATGTCAGCGCTCTTGGTTGCTGCAGAATTCCTGACCAACAAAACGATATATGACCTTAAATTTGTAAAAAAAAAAAAAATTCAATTTATTCTATATGGGTTAACGGATGGACAACTAAGCTTCTGTGGGAAACCTGAAATAGTAAGCCTCACAGATTTATGAATCTTTTCTCCTTCATAACAACTCATGAATTTCCTTGTGGGATCTGCCGTGATTATGCTGTTTAAGCTCTGGAATTATGTGTATATGCCATGACTCATGAGGAAATAAAGTTCACCAAAAAAAAAAAAAAACACTATCCATATATCAGTGTTTTAAAAAAACCCGTTATATAACCCGTTATAACTCGTTATATAACGTAACGCCGACTAATTGTTATGTAACAGGCCAAAAAAACATAATGTTTGATAACTATGATTATTTTTCTCGTAACTTACGTTACGTTATTAACGTAACGCACCGTAACCCACGTTACGGTGCAAGTCGACCTTTTATAAATCTCCCCATATTCTCCCGGTCTACGGCAAAAAAAACCCCTCAAATTCGCTCACTTGGCATCCTCTCTGCAAACCTCGCAGTCGTCTTCTCGTTCGGCGCCGAGAAGAAAGAAGAAGACATACCTCTCTCTGATTGACAGTAAAATAAGAACTCTCTGGTGGTTCTTTGTCGTGGTGTTCTCGCTGGTGTCATCTCCAAGCGTTGATTCTTCGTCTCCAAGCACATGTAAGCTCTTTCTCCCCTCATCTCTCTCTTCTCTATCTCATTCTCTAATCTCCCCCTGATCTCTCTCTGCTCTCTCTCTCATCCGATATCTTTCTGCTTTCTCTTTTGATCTCTCTCTGCTCTCTCCCGAGAGAGATAGAGCATAGAGAGATCGAGCGAGAAAGCAGAGAGAGAGATTAGGAGGGGGAGAGAGAGTAGAATGAGATCGGGGTAAAATATCGGAGAAACTGAAGGACACAGGGGTATGTTGAATAATATATTGTAAATTGAATTATGAATTATAATGAATATCATGACTAAAAAAATTAAGAATTATGATTGAATATGAATTATTATAGATTGACTTATGTATCTTTGTGTAGATTGAATATCATGGTTAAAAAATTATGAATTATAATAAAACATGTGGACCATATTGTTGTTTGTATAGATGGAATTATGAATTATAACTTGTGAATGTGAAAAATTATTGTGATACTTGCTAACAATTATTGTGAGACATACTAAATGTGTTAAATATTGTTTTGATTTTTTTAGTTTTCTTAAAATCATTTTCCTATTTATAATAAAATTTAAATATAATATATATTTATTTTTATTAAATAAATATTGAATCGTGTAACCTACGCTATGCGTTACGTTATAACCTATATTAGCATAACAGAAGAAAAACGTTATCATTACGTTGTCGTTATTTTAAACATTGCCATATATAATGGATTGATATGTAGGATCTGCTTGCTTCACTGTAGGATGTTCTTGATGGTGTAAACTTTGCTAGGGGCAGTCCTGACACAAAGTGGGGTTCCATTCGAGCTGCAATGGGCCATCCAAAACCTTTTCAGTTAAATCATATTGCCATCGGAAATGAGGATTGTTGGCGAAGCAATTATCGAGGTCTGTTTCTTGTTTGTTGAATGCTCTAAAGTGGTCTATGCATAATGCCATTAATGACATGTGAATATGAATATACAAATATTCAGTCCTTGGTGTACTTTTATAATTTTATGTGTTAGATTGAAGTCATGTTTCTATGATTACTTAAGTTAGATAAATGAACCATTCATATCTATTATTCTTTGTTGAGATTGGTGTCCATGCCAAGTTAAATTGCAAATATTAATTAGACATGTTCGATTGTATCAATATCTTCTGATTTGCAAATTAGTAGTAATACATTCAATCAAGTGATCCATAGTTCTTTTTTGTATTCTATCTACTTCTATGAGTACTTTAATCTCTTAGATTGTACAGCATTGAAAACATCCTAGCATTTATTGCACCAAATTCTGCAACAATATTTGGTCAGTAAGAAATATATCCATTATAGAAAGATATTGTCATTCCGTTTTATGACAATAATATCACTGATTTGATGATTTCAGTTCAAAGAAATTAATAAGAAAAGTTTGGTTTGCTTCATTGTTTCGTGAACTTTTTAACACACCTTAAGGTCATTATTGTATCTGAATTTGCGTTTTAGTTGCAGATATCCATTTCATTCATAATATTATTCTGCTTGATGGATGAAAATCATTTCTGACATGCATAACATTGTATTTTAATAGGAAACTACCTCAAGTTTCACGACGGGATTAAAGCTATTTATCCTGACATCAAAATTATTTCCAATTGTGATGGGTCTTCTCAGCCATTAGATCATCCTGCAGATCTCTACGATTTTCATGTAAGATGATGCATCTAATCCTTTCATCTATATTTTAGATATTTCTTTTTCATCAATTTATTTTCACATTACCTGCATTGTACTGTGCATAATTAAGAAGTACAATGATCACATTCTCTGGATAGGTTTATACCTCTGCTTCCAATATGTTCTCTATGGTTCATCGGTTTGACCGCACATCTCGTTCTGGACCAAAGGTACAGATTGATTAGAACTTGAAGCCTTGGGCTCACTGTGTTGTCCTTATACCTAAATATAAGAGGAAACTGCTTTATTCTTCAATTCTAGTTTCAAATTCTATGATGTACTGCCAGGCTTTTGTTAGTGAGTATGCTGTGCATGGGAAGGATGCTGGCTCCGGAAGCCTTTTAGCAGCACTAGCAGAAGCTTCTTTTCTTATTGGGCTTGAAAAGAACAGGTATATTTGCTTCATCACGCCATCACAAGTGTCGGATCCTCTCTTTGACTCTTTTTTATGTGTTTGCAACTGTGATGGAACATTTCAAAACATGTTAGGATGTATGGAACAACTTCAATGCAATGGCATGCCTTTATAAAAACAGTACCCTATGTCAAGTTTATTCCCTTTTTTAATTATTCCTGCACGTTCATTGCTTTATAGTGAAAGATATATTTCAGTCGCTTTAAATTTACCACTTGGTAAATGTGGATAGTATTGTTTGTTTCACACAATTTATTGACCCTTTAAAGGTTGAACTTTTGTTAGTTTGAACTGGATAACCAAAAGTTACTTTGTTTTCACATGCTACTTCTATTATTTGTTGCTAATTACATAGATTTTCTTAATTCTCATGTAGTGATGTTGTGGAGATGGCTAGCTATGCACCACTTTTTGTCAATGCCAACAACCGCCGGTAATTTCTTTTTCTTTTTCTTTCCATCTTTCCTTCTTTTTCTTTTCATTTTTCTTTCTCTCTTTCTTTTTCTTTTTCTTTTTCACTTTTTTTTATAGCGCATGCATGTATGTTTGCTACAGATCATTCCTTTGGTTGTGACTCCATTGTTTTCTCTCTTCTCTATGAATCAATTGATATCCAGCTGCTGGTTTAATTTATTTTTCTTTAACCAGTTGTAACGTCTAAAACTCACCGCTAATGATTACTATTCACAAGGTTTATGCTGGCTACTTTCCAAAATCCATCCCAAAGCAGAGCGAGCATGGCGGCTTAGCTTGGGGCTTGATGATGGTATGGGCAAGATTTTTTCCTCAAGGCCCCATCTCAGGCCTACTATTTAGGATCTGATCGGAAAATTGGCCAGACACAGCCATATCCATTTGTTCTCTGTAGGAATTTATTTATACAGCTTTTTGTAACCTTTCAAATATATAGACTGAAACTAATAGTGTATTTGACAAGGTTTATGCGGATGACTAACTACTTATTGAATCCAAGAGCATTACTGCTGTGCTAGGGATCAACTATTGAAAAATTTAAAGACCGATCGATTACATAACACTACAAGAATTATATGTATTATATTGTCATTGTTTTCCTTCCGAAGATATGACTTAACCTACCAGATCTAGTTCCAATCTGGCCTTTTCTTTGGATCCAGTCCTCAGTCTGGCTTGACTTTTGAGGCCCAATAGAAGAAAGGGGGTCAGGTTCAAGCTTTGCAAATTCATTGGAATTGTACCAGGCCTACACATTTCTAGCCAAACCCCACGCTTTGCCAGCATTAAAATAGTTAGAAAAATAACTTATAATTAAAATTTGACTATCTTATTTTATCTTTTTAGGTCCTCGCTTCGCTCTTTGGTTTGTCTTTTTGTTCGGGGCTCTTTGTCTAATGCCATGCCTCAGATGAATATTGAGTCATTGTAAACTCTTTCTTAATATTTAGGAGAATTTGTGGAGGAGATGATCTTAAATGGTTGCCAATAAGATGGGTCTACCTATTAAATTGCTTATAAAATATGGCAATCTCCTCTTTTTAATATAGTTTTTTATCAGGATTTGGCACCAATAGTGAGAGAGCTGAATTTGGCTAAATGTTTTATGGAGCCTTCTAGTTCCAAAGTTTAATCTCTGTTGTCCTGACTATTTTGATGCAAAAAGGCTTAGCTAATGTTTGACTCATTAGCTTAGCAAATAAACATATCATTTTTTAGCTCTTTGTAAAGATTTTTTTACTAATTTAAAGCTTTTTTTCCCCTTTTGTGATCCAGGTTTAGCCCGGATGCCATTGTGTTTAACTCATGGCAGCATTACGGAACTCCCAGCTACTGGATGCAACAATTTTTCAGGGAATCAAGTGGTGCAATTATCCATCCCACTACTATTCAATCCAGCTACTCCAGTTCATTGGTTGCATCTGCAGTTACTTGGCAGAGTCCAGAAAACAGCAGCAGTCACCTGAAAATAAAGGTTCTCATTCTTGATCATGCAGCCAGACCTCTCATGCTTAACTGTGTTCACCCCTTCTGCTGTTCTATTTGCAGATGGTTATAATTCATGGCAGCTGAAGTTTCTTTAAATTTTTCCTTTTGGTGATGCAAAGTTATCATAAATTCATAATGATTTCCCTTCCAAAGCAAACACCTTTTGATTTTGATTAGGTTCTCAGAGGATGTATGTTGAAGATGCAACCATAGAACTGTCTTGCTTTATGCCTTTCATTCTCGAAGGAAAGTTAACCGTCTACCTTTTGACCTCACCTTTGAACTATTGACACAGATAAGGGATATAGATACGACACAATACGGATATGGGGCATTTAAACAAATTTTGAAAAAATTAGGACATACGTACACTATAAATTTGACAGGTATTATATATCTGTATATATTGTGCCTATCTGTGCATCTCCATGTACAGAAATACAAATGAAGTACACAATGCTACAGATACATGATAAAAATATCATACATGTACAAGTATATAATAATAATAATAATTAAACTATACTTGTCTTTGTGTGTTAATATTACTATCAGTAACATGAACCTGTAAGACTAGAATGGTTATAATTACACAATGACTTAAATGTCACGAAACGTTTTCAAGTCATATAAATTAATAATCATGTGAATAATTTGAGAAACTAGACAAATTATATAATGTAAAGTATTTATATCATAGTGTTACAAACTCCTTATTTAAAATTAGATTTTTCTTTTTTAACTTTGTAATCTTTTGTCTAGAACATGTCTCTGGTATATATGTAGGATATATTGCAATTTATAGGATACATCAACAAGAGTATTTGGCATGTATCAGTCAAGCACTAGAGTTTCCAAATATCAGAAAAAACATACGACACGAGCACGTTTCCTTCACTGAAGTATCAGTGTTACATAGGTCCTCACAAATTTGGTCCTTTTTTTCATACATGTTGCCATTTCATATCAGTTAATTTTATGTAATTCAAATAATTTATAGTGGTCTCTTTCGACCAGTTCATATCAGTTTAAACACGGATGCAGATTATACGCTTGTGAATTGTTCTCTGTTTAATCTCTCTTTTTCATATCAACAGATTTCTGATTCTAACTTCAAAATTGATTACTCTTTCCATGATAATTATTTGCAAATAGCAAATTATGTACTCTTTTTCTTTTCTTTTTTCTTTTCATATTTTCCCGTGAACCACCTGAATGCTAACTTTCAACAAAGGATTTAGTGCTAGGTAGAATGCCATAGCATAATGTTGCAAACTTCTTCGTGCAGATTGTAAATTTTGGGAGCGATGCTGTGAATCTTAAGATGTCAGTGTCTGGATTACAAAATCGTGTTACCTCTTTAGGATCAGTGAAGACAGTGCTTACATCGGCTAATTTGATGGATGAGAATTCCTTCGGGGTACCAAACAAGGTAATTAATTTTTCTTTTGATTAAAAGCCAAGGTATCCAATAAATCAATCCAATGTTTTTATGCATGAAATAAAAAATAAATGTTTGGTTTACTCCAATCATCATCATCATCATAAACCAATAGTTGGGATAAAGTGGCTGACCCATCTGTTTCAGGTTGTTATTCACATGAAAACATAATGTGCATGCATTGTGTCTGAAAGTGAAACAAGGAATAAAGAATGGATACTTAAAATATGCTATTGGCAAATAACTTATACCTCGAAGTTCCCCCCATGGGATGTGTTTATTCGTCTAAAGCTAAAAGAAACCAATTTGCAGTAATCTTATTATATTATAAATATTGTGCGTCTCCGCGTTTCTTTTGTTTATCAATTCAGGAAATAGTTGTACTTCAATGCTCTTTCCATGCAATGAACCCTAGTAGTTTCCTTTGATCAAACTCCCCCATATTAGTGGAAATGTCGAAGGTCATAAATGTTCAATTAACATAGTTTGTGATTACTGATTTGTTAGTAACTTAGTAGCCCTACTGAAATTTCTTTTCCAGTGTGTGACAATAAAATTTTATGCACTGTTGATGAATCCCTTTTTTGTGTCATGTAGGTGGTGCCTGTGCCCAGTATTATCCCAAATGCAGGACCTAATATGGATGTTGTTATTTCTCCACATTCCATCACATCATTTGATCTATTGCTGGCTCCAAAGTATTACATATCTGCAATTTAAGCAGTGATAGACAACAAGGCAAAGAAATGCACACAAAAGTGTGAAACAGCTAAATAGAGTATACACAAATGTTCATCTGTAAATAATAAATAAAAAAACTGTGCATAAAGGTCACCAAGAGTTTGCATTGTTTAAATGAGATATCAGAGTGTAAAAACAAATTGTTAAAGTCAATTAATTCAATTCTTGGCCATTGTTATAAGATTTTCCCTTCAAAAATCTTGACAATCTCCTTTTCTTGAACTATTTGTAATATAAACTCTAATATTCTTCTGTGCACAGATCTTTATTCTCTGCATGGAAAAATTATGTGCTATCGATGTTGCCTGATTTGTTTTGTGCTTGGCAATTTCCCTTGTTACTTGCATAAGATCATGGAAGATAAAAAGAGTAAATTCCCATTTAAAATTTGAAAGAAGATTTTTCCACCATCTCAATCAGCTCATTTCATGGGAAAGGGAAAAAACACCAATTCATAAGCTATAAAATCAATTAATTGGATTTTTCCCTCATTTTTTTTCATGGTTTTAATGGAAACCAAAACACACTCTAAATTAAATTGCTGAACAATGAAAATTTATTCTTATTGCTAGTTCTAGTTCCAACCTACAAAGAAGTCTAGATCGAGATTTCACCCTGATTCTCTCTAAAGCTTAAATCGAGGTACTGGAAAATAAGATGATTACCACAAGCAGACATATTGAGTGATATATAAATGCCAAGATTTATGTGACCCGAATATGTTAAGGCTTTAATAGTACCCAAAATCTATCTCTATATATTGTAAGAGACATGGGATATTTTTTTTTGCTAGGATAGAAGCAATATAAGAATAAAAACTAACTACAAAAGAAAAGAAATGCTTTTGTATAGTTGGAAAACTAATTCTTGAACTAAAGAACCATGACATGTGATTGTTTCGAATTACATAGCGATTAATAAAGAATAGCTATGTTCAATTATTTTAGCTAATATTTTCTTGTTTGTTGAAAACGGAAAATATTTAGATCTTCGGTATGGGTTCGGCTCATGTGTATGGGTCACAATAGGATGTAGGAGATTAATAGCAGGGCAATTTTTTGGAGGAAAAAAAAAACCTGTTTTTAAATTAATCTCAAAAATCAATAACTCTAAAAATATTTTTAAAAATTGACCTCTGACAGGCAACATCGGTGCCACGTCAACGCTGACTGGTGGCAATTTTTGGTTCGCGTGGGGTTGGCAACCCCGGTGAACCAATATTTCTTTTGCTTTGTGTTCGGTCGACCATAATCTTTTTCTTTTTTTTTTTTTTTTTTTTTTTTTTTTTTTTGAGTTTTGGGCTCTGGTCAAGCTAAAGTTGATTTTTTTTTTTTATACATGATGTTGCATGTGCATGATGAACGAATAATACATGTGCAATGATTGTGCATGTGAATCAAAAACCATCATGCATTATTTTAACATGCATCATTATTTTAGTTTGGACCCATCATCATGCATTATTATGTTGAAATCACGTGTGATGCTTCAAAAAATTCAACTTTGGGTTGGTCGGTGTTGCCAACCCCGGCCAAGCTTAAAAACTGAACAAAAAAAAAAAAATTGGTTCGATCGGTGTTGGCAACTTTGGTCGACTGAGCACAGAGCAAAAAAAAATTCTTTTTGATGAGGTCAATTTTTAAAGTTATTTTTAAAAACATAATTTTTTTAAATTGCTTTTAATATTATGCAGTTACAGGTGATTAGTGACAGAGTCAGGATTTCAAAGACATGGAGCATAAAAACGGGGATCAATTGCTCATGATCACCCGCCATCGCAAGATCAATCATGGGTCCTCGTTGGACCTCGATCTGCGTGTGTGGGCGTGCGGGTGTGTGGGGGTGGGTGGCGCACAGATACAAAGGCCGGAGCCTCATTTGGCGCCCTTTGGCTCCGCCGCTGTATGTGATTGGATTTTGACAGAGCCTTCGAGTGATCGGCCTCCAATCTTTGACGTAACAAAAAAAATATTATTAACAATAATATATTTACTTTCTCTTATAATGTTTTAAGACCTATTATTAGAATGAGTAGTCTCTGATAAGTCAATTTTTTCGATTTATCAATTCACAAAGAAAATTCATAGCAGCGTAAGAAAATTAACAGCCAGAGTATAAGAACAAAAAATAGTTAATCAACATGTGATATAACTAATTGGATAATTTGATTTCTTGAATAATTTGTTTATAAAAATAGTACAAAAAAGTAGTATGCGAAAATAACTAAAACAGATAATTAGAACAATTGAAGATTTAGGAATAATAACAAGAAATATTATTTCTACACTCTTCTACATAAGAGTAATATATGTTGGTTCTAGTATTAGGGAAGTAATAGTATTCATGGAATCCATTGGTGTAAATCTTGTGTAGAGAAAATATTTTTCTGATAATAAATCCTTAGGAATAAAAACTGTGATATTTCCCCAATAATACATCCATGTTCCTTTGGTGTAAAGAGAAAATTTTAATCAAAATCGACTGATGGAGTTTTTTTTCCCATGACTCTTATAAAAACGTTGTCCGTCTGTCTGTCCATCTTTATTCGCGAGAAAGACCCCTCCTTCTTCTCTCACCTTTCCCTTCCTTCTTCTTCCTCTCTTCTTGTGGCCGATCAGTCGATTTTTTATCGATATCAGCGATATACTTGTATCATTTATAAGAGTACTTATATTAGTCTTGTACAGAGACCAGTGTAGCTTGAAAATGTATAGAAAAACTCTTCATATTTCAGGTTTGCTCTTCGCCAACCAAAACATATTACGTGTTTGTTCCGTTACAAGTCGTAAGTCGTAAAATGAGAATGGGAAAAGTGAACTGTAGCAGGAAAAAATATTGTGTTTTACGGTATTTGGTTGATAAAGTGAAAGTATAAATAAGAAAGTATATTGTGTTTTACGGTGTTTGGTTGGTAAAGTGAAAGTGTAAATGAGAAAGTATATTGTGTTTTATAGCATTTGATTGGTAATGTAAAAATGTAAGTGAAAAAATTGACCATAAAATTAACTGTAGCAGTGATTTAAATATTATAAATACTATTAAATTAAATCTATTATTGTAAATTAAAGTAATAAATCTGAGATAAGATATTAACAATCTTAATATTGTATTTATAACAATAATATTAATAAAATATTAGTATAATTAGTAAAATATTACTAAAATATTAACTAAATAAATAATATAAAATTTTAAGAAAATCTAAAGAACATTAATAAAATTTTAAGAATACTAATAAATATAAATATTAAAAAATCTTAAGAAAAATAATAAAATATAGCTATAATATTATAATATTATAAAATACTTAAAAAATTATTATTACATTAATTTTTTATAATATTATTGTAATATTATAGAAATATAAAATAACAAAGTAAAATATAATTATAATTTAATAATAAATTATTATTATTATTATATTATTATAAAAAATTATTATTACAATATTAACATAATAAAATATTAATATAATAATAAAGTATATTATAATATTAATAAAATAATAATTTATATTAAAAATAAATAATTAAATATATAGTAATTTTATATTAAAGTATAATATTGTTAAATTAAAAAATATTGACTCTAAATAAAATATTAAAAAACTGGTATAAGTATTAATAAAATAATAAAGCATTAAATAACAATATTAAATAAAAATATTAAATTCAAATAGTAAAATATTAAATATTAAAACAATATTAAAATAATAAAAAACTAAAGATTAAAAAAATAAAGAAAATAAAATAATTAAATAATAAATTGAACATTATTAAAATATTAAAAATATTAAATATTTAATAATATTAAATTATATATTGATTATCAAGTAACTGCTTTGAACTGCAAATGTATTACAAGTGAGATTTACATGACGACAAAATTAACTGTAGCAGTTGCAAGTGAAAAAATGTAGGTATAAAAGTGAGATTTACATGACCACAAAATTAACTGTAACAATTGCAAGTGCATTTTATAAGTTATTTTTCAACAAAATAAACAGCAGAAAATGAAAAAAAAAATTTACGACTTACAACTTGCGATGTTTTGCGGCGGCCCAATTCGTTAAATAATTACAAACCGGGTCGCCCGACGGGATAAAGATTTATCCGCTCCCTGGGAACTACCACCCAAAAATCACCGTCCTTCCAAATCTTCATGGGTTTAGTTTTTTTTTTATTAAAAGTTTACGCACAACCCCTCATGAGCTTCAAAATTTCAACATACCAAGTATGACCAAAGTTTTACGACACCCAGGGTCAGAGCAAACATTCCGAAACCCTCTCCCCCACCCAACCAAAAACCAAATAAAACCCAAAGAAACTCACAACAAAAAAAATTAAGGTACGGGGGTAAAAACCAAAAAAAAAAAAATAATATATATATTTTTTTGCTCTGTTCCCTCCATTGCGATCAATGGAGGAATCTGAGCCCCTGCTGCTGCCGCTGCGGCGGTGAGGGCTTTTGCGGGGCTGCAGCCGAAGGACAGGCAGTACGACTGGGGCTACTCGAAGCCCGTCGTCACCCTCGATCTCGTGTGGAAGACGACCTTCGTCCTCGCCGCCGCCGCCATCCTCCTCTCCACCGCCAGGGAGCGCCCCTCGACGCCGATACGGGGGTGGGTCTTAGGGTACGCTGTTCAGTGCCTGGTGCACATGGGTTTTGTTTATTTTTAATACAGCAGGCGGAGGAGGAGGAGGCGGAGAATGGAGGAGGAGAGCACAGAATGCAGGTAGGTAACAAGTAATTCTCAATTCTCAATTGGAAAATCGTTGTAAATGTCAATTAATTTTTCTTGTTTTTTGGATTTTGTTGATGGTTTTGATTGAGTCGTCATGACTCAATTCATGTTTCTGTTGCACATTGCTGCCATAGACTGTACGAGCAATAATGCTGATAGGCATTGCTTGTGGGATGTAGATTCTAGATTGTACAAATTACTATCTTTTCTCCTGATTTGTCAACTTGATATTGCCCTCAGAATTAGTACCAAATTTCTAGCATATTTACATTTTCACTAAATAAATGTGCCTTACATAAACTCGAGAAAACCTGTCATATTGGTCGTTCCATGTAATCTCATGCAATCGAGGAGTAAAATCTGAAAGGGGAAATGGGAAAGACAGTAAAAACACATTCACACAAGCCCAAGTTGCCTGCCTGACTTGCGTTAGGTATTTATATTTTGAGTTTTTCTTATATTTACCCCTTAAATCTTTTATATTTTTAAATTTACCCCTTAAATCTTTATATTTCTAAAATTACCTTTCAAAATCATCCCATATTTTTAAAATTACCCCTAATGCTGGTTTCAGTTTATCTTTTAACAGTTTTAAAGATGATTACCAAATTAACTCCACTAATACTTCCCTAACCTTTCTCTCTCTCTCTTTCAAACTGTCGCTTTGTCTCCCTCAAAAAACCCAAAAAAAAAACAGATTTTGTATTATGTTTGTATTCAAATTTTAAATAGTTTTTATTCAAATTTCAGGTACTGTAATGTACTTGTTTCAGTTTCTCAATTTTTATTTGTGTGCATGCTTCACCTATTATGAACAATTAAACTGAACCATGTTTCTAACTTGGAAACAAAATCCTGTCAAATTTAAGAAGTATTAGTGGGGTTAATTAGGTAATCATCTTTAAAAACTATTAAATGACAAACTGAAACCAGCAGTAGGGGTAATTTAAAAATATGGGATGATTTTGAGGGGTAATTTTAGAAATATAAAGATTTGGGGGGTAAATTTAAAAATATAGAAAATTTGAGGGGTAAATATAAGAAAAACCCTTATATTTTTAGTAAAAACTTAGGCCACACAATATCACTATCATTCCATACTTCACATGACTTTTCAGATTTCTTACCGAGCCTTCTCAGCTTGCAAATTTCCTTTACGGAAAACTCGACAGTAATTTTATTTCTATTTTCTCTGAGATGTGTCATCACTTCTCTATATTATTTACTATTATTTGTAGGGGGTTTGTGCTACCCCAAAGAGAAGTTGTTCAAATCTCTCTTGGTTAAAGTGAATGACTAGCGTCTCAGTAATAGATCCGAGGGTCTGATCGTCGCATTGTGACATTTGATTCTCAGCAATGGAGAATGCACTCCCCAGCGGAGTCGCCATCTTATTTTTCATTAAAAATCTAATAAGGAAAAACTTACAAAATATTGAGGAGCAAAATTACAAGTAATTCTTTAAAGAAAAAAGAAAATTATAAGTAGATCTTCTCTGAGATTTCTGGGGAAGTGTGCCGGTGGGAGTCTGATCAGCGCGCGACCACTTTGTCACGTTGACGATGCGATCGATCGATCTTCGAACACTAGTGCTTGAGAATTCCTTCTCTCCTGGTTCCGGAGATTTCTTGAGAGAGAAAGATCTCAGGGCATCAGCGCCCTGAATTGATCCTTGTAGGCGTAGAGAATAGTGTATATAGTTTGGTAACTATCTCTAAACTCCCATTTAGTTTACATTATTTTACATAGATAATATTTTTTAGCATGTTTAGATTTTTGTGGTTCATGTGGTAAATACTTATTTAGATGTAGCTTTCATTAAAACTTGTGTCTATATTTGTACAAGTAGTGAGCAACATTTGATTCTTATATGTTTGAACTTCATTGCTCATTTGTACTCATTACATGTACAAGTATAACCTAGTTTTGATGATTCCCTCATTTACACTTGTTTTGCCTATCTTTGTGCATGTTTTGCTTCATGTATATGTTGTTCTTATCTAAAACTAATAAATATACGTGTATACCCTTGAGTCACTTGACTTCATGCAAATTACATTATGGACTCTTTTGTATTTAGGATATGTATGTATATTGTTAGTTTTGATAAAACATACATATACCTTGAAGTTTATTTTTAGATGAAAAATGAATTTTTGTAATTTTCATATGATTGACGTTTTTTAGCATTATTGATTATTTTCATGAAAATGATATTCACATGATTCTTGTACAGTCACACTTCATTTGTTTACTCATGACATTGTTTTCATGAGAATTTTTGAGCTTTATAGATTTTGAGTGACAACTCTTGTGTATTTGGTATATTTTATGAGATACATATGGTTTGGTTTCATGTTTGAAGGATCTTTAACTAGATTTTTAAAAATTACTTTAAACTATTTATTTATTCTTCATTTGGTAGTGTTTTCAAAATACAACTATTTTCAATTCTATTTTTGAAAACTTCTACCCCTAAAGAGCGGATGGATGGGCGACCATGCCTTGTGAGCCTTATTGAAAATCCTTTTATCATGTGCATGAATATGGTTGATAGTTATAAGTTATACACATGTTCTTCATGGAATCTTATATTTGTATACTCATATTTGTTTCATATATATATATATATGTATGTTTTAAATTTCATATAATATCAATTTCAATTGGTATTTTCTTTTTCATACATATAAATATGTTTGATTGTGCTTGATTTATAATATCCATTACATGTTTAAAGCATAAATTATGTTTATACTAAGCTTGACTTAAAATTAAAATTAAATTGGTATCTTTATAAGCTTATACATTATTTTCAATTGGTATTTCAATTGACATATTTTATTTGGTATCAAAATTTACAATAGATTTCAATTACAATAGATTTCAATTGGTATTTAAATTGACATTTTATTTGGTATCAAATTTACAATAGATTTCAATTAGTATCAAAAATACAAAATGTTTTACTTTCATTGGAATCTTAAAATTTTGTTTACAAGTGGTATATCAAAATTTGTTTTGTTGACTTAAGAGATTTCAAATTTTTTTTTAAAATGATTTCAAAATTTTTGCTATGAATCCCCTATATGCAAGGGGAGCTTAACATCTCTTCTATATATAGATTTATGTTGAGTCTATCTTATATTGAGGAGCTTGACATCTCTTCTTTATATGATACACGTGTATAGGGGGAGCTTAACATCTCTGTTTATACATTGTATATCATGCTTTATATGAGTTAGAGTTTTATCATCCCTTCTTCATGTAATGCATGTATGCAGGGGGAGTTAACTTCACATCTTTATTCTTCATGAATGTATATCGCATATGTATGCAGTGGGAGTTTCACCTGGCATCCCCTTTCTGAGCCTAAGAAGGTTAGGTTCGCAGTCATTAAGCTGACTGGTCAGGCCAGCTAGATTGGACCAATGTGGAAACCCTGCGAGCATCTCTAGCTCAACAGCTTATAAAGACGGGTTGCTATGAAGGATGAGCTCAAAGGCAAGTACGTGCCACCATCCTATTATGCACATCTTTTACACAGGTGACACCAATTCAGTAAAGGCAACAAGTCGGCTAAGGAATATATTGTCAAGTTTGATGAGTTTCTCATCAGATGCAGTATCCTAGGCATAGAAGGCGAGACTCAAATCCTTCGCAGATTTAGAGCTAGTCTTAGAGAAGACCTAAGGACCGAACTGTTGGCTCACGGAGTTACAGAACTTGAGAAAGCCTATACTTTAGTTCAAGATCTAGATGTCGTTAGATCCAGCAATGCCTTTAAGAGTCATGATCATAGAGCACCAATGTCTAGACCTTTTTCATCTACTCAGCTCCATAGGTCTAGTACCCATCCACCCTCACATAGGAATGATGTTAAGGGCAAGAGATTTGAATGAGACAATAGAAACAAAGGCACCGAAAGGGGATTTTTCAAGAGTAGTACCACTGCGAAATGCTATAAGTGTCAGGGACATGTGCATATGGCTGTCAATTTCCCTAGTCCCATTGAAATTACCATTATTGATGGAGGTCCTGTGGAAGCCCTCGAGTCTGATTCAGAAGAATTCACCTACCAAGTGGATAAAGAAGTAGGTGGTGATTTCGACAACGATCATGAAGGTGAAGATCTTCAACTCAAATATCCGTCATCAAGTGATACTTTTCACAATCAGAAGAATAGGTGCAGTGAGTGAAAAACTGCAATCTTCTACACATTCACCAAGATAAAAGACATGAACTGTAAGGTTGATTGTGGATAATGAAAGCTAAATCAATGCAGTATCCTCCAAAGAGACTGAAAAGATTGGATTAAAGGATGTACCCCATCCTCACTCGTACAAAGTGTCATGAATCAACTCCATGGCCCTAGAAGTAAAACAACAATGTTTTGTCCCGATCGATTTTAATTTGTATAAAGACAAGATCTGGTGCGATATGATGACCATGGCGTGAGTCAAATTATCCTAGAAAGACCATGTCCATGAATGTTCGACAAAGATATCATCACCTACAGTCGATCTGACATGTGTCAATTCGAACATGAGGGTAAAAAGATTAAGTTATTGCCCTCCCAACCCAAGGTTGGACAGCCTGAGCAGACGCCTACCATACCAAATGACTAAGGGAATTAACCTAATCGGTACGAAAGCCTGTGACCAAGAACTAAAAAAAGATGCTCTATTTATGATTCTCACAGTTAGAGAAGTTGTGGAGGAGTCTGATAGAACTATTCCTCTTGAAGTCACTCTCGTGATTAAGAAAAATACAATGTCCTCTCAGAAGATCTCCTAGATAAGCGACTACTGATGTGTGACATCCAACATGCTATTGATCTGATTTCAGGAGCAAGTCTTCCCAACTTACCACATTACCGAATGAATTCCATAGAGCATGCAGAGCTCAAAAGGCAAGTTGACGAGCTAGTGAGAAAGGGTTTCATTAGAGAGAGTATGGGCCCTCGTACGGTCCCTGCTTTGTTGACGCCAAAGAAAGATGAATCTTGGCACATATGCATGGGTAGCCGCGCAATCAATAAAAACACAGTTAAGTATCATTTTCTCATCTTTAGGTAGGATGATCTGCTAGATATGATGGCTGAAGCAACTTTCTCAAAGATAGATCTTAAAAGTGGCTACCATCAAATTCGTATCTGCCATGAAATGAATGGAAAAACCACCTTCAAGATGAAGGACGTATATATGAATGGACAGTTATGCCCTTTGGCCTGACAAATGCTCCCAACACCTCTATGTGAGTAATGACACAAGTGCTACGTCCATTCATTGGTAAATTTCTAGTAGTTTACTTCGATAACATCCTCATTTACAGTAGATCACAAAAGCAACACTTGGACCAATTGCATTAGGTATTGCCGTGTTAAGAAAGAAAGAGCCATACACCAATCCCAAGAAGCGTACCTTTCTTACCACAAAGATCCATTTTTTAAGATTTGTGGTCTCTGCTAGTGAAGTCTCAGCGAATCCAAAAAAGGTTAGACCATAGAAGAATGGCCGGAGCCCAAGACTATAGAGATGTCAAAAGTTTTTACGGGCTCGCAACTTTCTGTTATCGATTTATTCAAGGGTTTAATACCATCATGACCCCAATAACCGATTGCTCAAAGAAGGGCGAATTTGCGGTCGAGCGTTGCCTCGAAAGTATTTGTTAACATTAAGAAGAGAATGGCCAGAGCCCCTGTCACGCGTCTCCTTGCTTTTTTTCAAAGTTTTTGAAATGTTATGTGACGCATCAGGAATTGGCATAGGCAGATTTCTCTCTCAAGAAGGCCATCCAGTTATTTTAGTGAGAAGCTGAATGATATCAAACAATGAAACTCCACCAATGACAAGGAGTTTTATGCGGTAATTCAAGCACTTCTCTAGCGGTGACACTATCTATTGTTGCAACAATTCATCCTTTACTCTGACCATGAAGCCCATGTATATATACTCCAAAAAAGATGCTGAACACAGGACATAGGCGATGGATTGAATTTCTCCAAGATTACACATTCACCCTATGACATAAATCAGGAGTAGATAACAAAGCGTTGATGCTCTCAGTTGCCGTGTTTTTGTCTTGACCAAAATATCCACGGTGGTAAACGACTTTGAAAAGTTAAGGACAGAATATGAGTCGTGTCCCAATTTTTACGACATCTACGCTATAGTGAAATATGGAGTGACTCGAGAAATCAATGGATATACCCTACAAGATGAGTATCTGTTTATAGGTCGAAAGCTATGCATCCCATGAACCTCACTTAGAGAATTTCTTGTTTGTGGATTACATGCTGGTGGTCTAGCTGGCATTTTGAAAATGAGAAGACCATTGAAGCCGTTGAGTAACGATTTTATTATCATTGTTTCAAGCGTGATATTGCCATGCATGTTGGAAGGTATCAAACCTGTCAACTTGTCAAGTAACAAAAGTAGAATACTGGTCTATACACTCTGCTATCGGTACCAAATTGCTCCTGGCAGGAGATTAGCATAAATTTCGTGTTGGGCCTCCCGAAGACTCAAAAAACCCGATTCTGTTTTAGTAGTTGTGGACTGTTTTTCTAAAACGACCCACTTGCCCTACTCTCGAACCTCCGACGCCTCCAGAGTGGCCAAGATATTTTTGATGGTGTCGAGCTGCATGGTTTATCTAAAACCATAATGTATGACTGAAATGTTAAGTTTACCAGTTACTTCTGGAAAACTTTATGGCATATGCTAGGTACTAAGTTGAAGCTCTCCACTTCCTATCATCCCGGACCGTTGGACAAACGAAAGTTGTTAATCGGAGTATGGGTAACCTCTGAAGGGCCCCTCAATGGTGAACATCTGGAAAGTTGGGATAAAAAGCTGTTTATTGCTGAAATTTGTCTGCAACACATCTGTTAATAGGTAGAAGCCCCCATGAGATCGTTTATGATTTTAGACCCAGATATCTTATTGATCTTATCCCCGTGGCTAAGCATTATAGGGCTTCTGAGACTGCATCTGCATTTGCATCCCACATGCACAAGCTACACAAGAAGATCAGTAATAAGATTGCAGAAAGCAACGCTAACTATAAACTACGGGCTGATGTTAGAAAAAAAAGTAAAAACTTTTAATGTTGGTGATTTTGTGATGGTTCAGATTCGTTTGAAACAGTTTCCTCCAGGAGTCGTTAAAAATTTGCATGCTCCTAATGTTGGTCCATTTCAAATTATGAAGAAATTGAATGATAATACTCATGTTATGGACATCTCTAAAAGATTTTGGCATCAATTCTACATTCAATGTCAAAAACCTAGTGGATTACAAGGGTCCTGACTTTAACCCAAGTAACTCACTAGTTGATGAGCCTGAACCCGAGCTTGTTTTTGAGAGCCCTCACTTCCTCCACTTTCAGATATTTTATCCAATACAGCAGAGGATTGATAAAATCATAGATGATGAGATTATCGCCACCAAAGATAAAAATGGTGGGACTCGAAGATACTTGATCCGTTGGAAAGGAAAAACGCCAATTAAAGACACATGGATTGATTGAAGTGACTTGAGCGGATTAGTCGGATGCTTTGAAGCGATACAAGAGCATTTCTACACCTGACTCGATGGGGTCAAGTTCTCTCCCACCCAGGGAAAATGACGCAGACATCCAGTCACGTCCCTGGCACGTATATCACTGTAGGAGATGCATTGCATCCAGTGGGATGATTAGTTGATTAGGATTAAGTCTTGATGTAGTATTTTTTTTATTTTATGTTGATTTTTCTTTCTTTTGTTTAATAGTTCTTTTAGTCCCATATTGATTTGAGAACCTTCTTTATTTTTATAAAGCCTATTTAACGACCCATTCTCAACTTAATAAAGCTAATGCAGAATTAATTTTGATTAAATAATTATGAGTGATTCTCTTCACTCAAATTTTCATTCAGACGTGTGTAACCCTAAGGAACCTTAGTTTAAGAGGGTGAACTCCTAACTAGCCCTATCCCACCACCATCCACCACCTCTTACCATCTCCTCCTTACAAGCTTGCACCCCTCTCTTTCCTCTCTCCCTCCCCTTACCTTCTCTTCAAAAACCCTAATTCAAACCCTAGCCGCTGCCGCATCCTCATCCTCATCCTCCTCACCCCAGTCGCCGTCCCCCTCCTACCTTGCCCTGAAACCCTAACCCTCGCCGCCTCCCTATTCCTCCCCGAGCTCCCCCTCTCCCACCCCCACGCTGCCTGATTGTTCATCAAAAGTGCATATTTTTAGTCACATTTTTATATTTATTTTTTTATAAAACATTACTATTTAATTATTTTATTGTTTAGTAATGTGTAGGCTCTCCATAATTAAAAAAGAAAAGAAAAGAGCCCAAGAAAAACCCAAAAGCCCAAAAGATTATGGAATTAAAGCTAAATTGAGAAGTTAAAGGAAACTTCTATTTTATCCTATCTAAATTTGAATTTTAAACTTAAATTAGTTTAAAATTCAAAAGAGGAAAAGGATAGAAAGAGAGAAACCCTTATCCCAATTGAAGATAGAAGACTTCTACTCAAATTCAGGTTACTTGAGCCACAAGTTAAAAATAAATGGAAGAGAATTCAAATTTAGACTCGAATTCAGACTAAACACTTTTTAGTGTTTTGATAATAACTTTCTCTACAGAAAGTCAAATTCGATGATTCATGATGCTACAGAAAGAAAATTTAAAGGGCTACAAGTCTTATGTTGACCACTGTTTCAAATTATTCAACAATTAATATGTCAACTAGCTGCAGACAAATTCTGAATTGAAATTCTCAATCCTATTTTGAAGATAAAGGATAAAATCAAGTTAAATTTGGAATTTAGACAATAGTTGATCCCCAAGTCAAGAAGAAAAGGATATTTTCAGAATATCCTCAATTCAAATCCAAAGGATAAGGAGATAGCCTCCTCGTTTTGGTGTGCAACTTTATCTAGGACTCTCCCTGAGTTCTATTATAAAAGAACATGTATAGGCTGAAAAATCTCATCTCAGAAAATTAAAGTTTAAGATTTTCTTTAGATCTTTTTCTTTCCGAATTTTCATTATATTTTTGAGTTTTTTACTTTGAAGAAGAAGATTTGTAAAGAGAACAAGGCTTTTGTACTGGATTAGTGAATATTCAATAAAGGTTCTTATTTTCTTTTTATATCTCTTTTGTTCTTTTAATTTGTGTTCTTCAATTCTTATTTGCTTTATTTATGCATCCTTTAATCATCATGCCTAGTTTAATAATAAATATGAGAAACTAATTCTCTTCGTAATTTGCTAATCTCTTCACCAACTAAGTCTAGTTCTATAAGATGAATTGATTGAATTCCATGCTTGTTTGAAACCCTAGGGATAAGTTAAGAATCTTGAAGATTAGTGATGAATTAAGTTAAACCAGTTTTAGGGTTATACTATTTAATGGTTATTTTTGGTTTATGCTTAGATACTTTGATAGCTTAATGTTAAGTCTAAAACGATTTTTCTTATGTTATACTTAGAAACTTTGATAAACTAATGTTTAATTTTATCTAATATACTTTAATAAGGGTCTGCTTTCTATCTTACTCTTCTCACTTGAATTTGAAGCAACACTTTAGGATCAACCTTTCTAGGTTCAATATGATGCTTACTTTTCATAAACTAGTGCTTAGTTATGATAGATGATTAGTGGGCTATGATGTCTCTTTTTATTAATTCAACTCTTTTAAAACCATCATCACTTTTTCCAAGTTCTACACAGAGAAACCATATCAAAACACTTCCATCGCATCTGTCCCTACGGATCGACACTACAGCGGATTAATTGCGAGAAAACGGAGAAACTTCTTAACCTTAACTTTTTCTTTTTACTCTCTTTTCTCTATCAATCAAAACTGCCGCCTTAGTCAACGTCTACTCCCTCAGCCCTGACCCTACCGCCCTCATCCCCACCGTCGCCTGTCGTGTTAGCCGTCAACCTTACCCCCTCCTCTCCTCGATTTTTGCGCCTCCACCAAAAGTCCCACTCTATTGATCTATTGATCCCATTTTACAAAACTCTAGATCTATATTATTTGAGTGATTAATAGAGTCATGATAGATTTACATGTAGATCATGGTATTGTTGAAGACAACTAAGAGTTCTTAGAATCACCGTTCTTGGACTTTCAATTTAATCTAGAGGAAACCGTTGAGGAGTACATGTATCGGATCGCGTCCATTGTTGCTAAAGATATGAAGTTTTGTTTAGGGATACACGATTTGCAGGATCGATTTCATCCAGAGATGCATGTGTACCCAAATTTGCAGGCCCTTCAGCTTCTTGCACCACCACCACAGGATAAGGACACTGAGGTCAAACGTGATCAACAGTAGGTGAGTTTTCTTGATCACGATCATTTATTTATAAGGTATTGATAATTAATCACTAGGATTTTATGTACCTTACTGATGTCCATATATTTGAGAGATTGTGTGCATCTGCGATTTGTAATTCATTACTTTTGTATTGATTTTAAAAGTTTTTCTTGTATGATGTAGCTATTATTTTTTACTTTGTTCATGATTGAAATTGCTTCGCCTACATATGCTTCTTTTTGTTAATTTCATCTATTAGCATTATTAGTTTAATCTTTCCTACTTGAAAATCTTAGCTTATTGGTGAAGCATAGTTTTGATAGTTCTATCACCGATTTCCTATCACATGGACACATTTCACATCAATAAAGCACATGTTTATTGATTTATTATTTCACAAAATTATTACATGAATCTAATAAAACTTATCATGACTGGAAATCGCAAGAAAGAATTAAAGTAGTAACTAAACGATTTCACCTTGTCATCTCTCAGGACGAGATTTGATTTAGAAGTTCTAGTACATCTTCCATTTGCCAAGGCATGTTTGAGAATCAAAAGGGATTATAGTGCATAGAATTGGCAAAGTGTTTTTTTTTTTATATAGTGATTCTTCTTTATCAACAAAGATCAGTGCCTAAAGCCTCTAAATTTAATTCCTTTTCGAAAAACTATATAAATTTTTTTATTTTAAATCAGTCATATCTACAGTCAATTTCATTAGCAAACTGAGGCTCAACAAGGTCAAGAAAAAAAGACACATAATAAGACCCGAGATAACTAAGCATGAAATGAACTTAAGAAGTGCGCACTGGGCAATGAATTTTACAAAGTCTTTCCTTGTCCCAATTCATCTTGTAAAAATAGTCATACAACAAAAGCTTGCTTTAGACTTTAAGCCGTTGGTGACAAAAACAGAATCGATCTATCTTCATACGTATATACATACCCAGAAAAATGATCTATCTTCAAACATATATGCATACCCAGAATAATATGTTAGCAGAATTCTGCATAGTTCCTTTTTTTTCTTTTGCCCTTTTCCCCTCTTTGAAATTAGGTTGTAGCCTAGTGCAAGTGAGATTTGAATCCCAAACCTCTTGCAGACTGTTAGCAGGTTAGCAGGCTAAGGCTTTGCGCTGTTAATAGGTTTTTATCACTGTGCTACAGTAGTACTTTCCGCATGGTTCATTCTTAGTGGGATGAAATTTCATGATTGAAAGTTAATGCTCCCAACTGTATTAAGTGCTCAACTATAACAGTATAACTCTGTCGAGCACTGACATCGCATCCAATTAACTTTCCTATTCAATCTGATATCCAATGTTAACCCTTCATCTACCCGAATGCAATTTACCATAAAACAACACTAATCTAATCAAACTGTAAAATGATTTGGACACCAGATGAAAGTTGCTAATGTGGGCTATATTGAATAACTTAAAAGATTTGCCGGGCTAATCTTACCATGTGTAAATCTTCACCGCTGCCAAGAAATGGGGAAAGAAAAAATGGCTAATTGAAGACTGTAGGAAAAAAAAAAACTCCTAAATTTTCCCTTGGCTCCCGAATTTGACCAAATGGATTCCTCCAAACTCCAAAGTTTAATTGATCAGCAATATTCTCAATCTTTTTCCTGTGAAACAACCACTAGTCACCTTTTAACCAAATAAATATGAAATTATCCTACCTTGCTTTGCGTTTATTCACCCTATTTTCTGAGACCTGCAATCTTGTGCGCTATAATTAAAACATCTACTAAGGAAGCTGACAAAGTATTACATGTTCAAATCTTTGAGTTGCATCAGCAGAACAGCTTAAAGGAAGGAAATCTTACATGTGTTCAACTTTTTTTCCCCGATTTCACAAGCAATACAACTGTGAAGAAAGAAGCATTCAGGGTTTTCCACTGTTTTCCTTCGGATTCTGACTCGAGAAAAAGATGAAGGAATCAATTATTTACTAGAGATTTTGAAAAAGACGAACCAATTAAGTTACACATTCATGTTGTTAGTTTGATAATATATTTACATGCGTACAAATTGCAATTAGGTAACTAATCTGATCAGTGGAAACAATACTTACCAGGTTCTACTAAAGTGTGCAAAATATGATTATCAAACAGGAGAGCAATTAGCAGTAGAAATCATAAAGAGCAAGATCTCAATAAAATAATATATAATAATGAAAGAAAATCTGACCTTTGTCCCCACATAATCTATCGATGGCTCAAAACTAGCTGCTGTCTTCTTGGTGATATCAGTTGGAATCTGACCGAGCATTTAACCAACATATTACTTTGCAGCTATTTTTGCAATAGGAACCCCAGTTGCCTTGAAGCAAGAGCCGACTATCTTTATACCTGAGGATTCATTTCAATAACCATAACCTTCTCCACCCTCAGGATTCACTGCAAACTGCACATTAGAGCCACCACATTCCTCCCTAATAATAGCAATCAAATAGTCCCGCAACCTCTGGTATTCCTTGCGTGTTATGATCTGAGCCGCCGGAACCACCATAATAGTCCCCTGTATGCACTCCCATCGGATCAATATTCTCATTTGAACATATGTGACTGCTTTGTTACTGATATTCCTCATCACTTCAAGCTCATATTATTTCCACCCAAGAAGCTGACTTTTCTACCATTACCTGACAGGTAAACAACAACCAATAAGTAAAGAAATTTATGAAAAATGGAAATGTATAGCACATTCTGTTTTAAACTGGACTCTAGCATATATTGTTCCCAAAAGACCAACTTGATTCTTATTAAAATGAGTTTAGGCATTTAACCAATTCTGAAGTCCAAATAAATGATATTTTGAAGGGAAAATTCACCTGAGAGGTTAGGCTGACAGCGAGTCCATTCCGGCAAATATTCTCAAAATCCACTTTATCATCAAGCAAATGCAGAGTGCATTGAACCTATTGAGGATAGATACCCATCAGAAACCAAAAACATGAAGCAACTCCCCACTAACAGTTAGATAGTTCATTACAAATCAAAACCAATATCATATAACAAACACTAAATTAAAACAAGGAAGAAACATAAAACCCAGCTTATTGGGAGATTTATGCTAATACTGAAAGGTTCTGGATACAAGGTGATGATGGGGGATAAATCAGCAAAGTTAAAAATCAAAATACATGCTCTCCCCTACTTCAGATTACAAAAAGCAAACAATCGAACAAAGCTATCATAAGACAAGCAACAAGCTTATAATAATGAGTAGAAAAGTAGAGAAAGAGCCTCTTTCCACGAATAGACTATAACATTAAACAGCAGAAGACGCTTTCTGCAAGTTGGATTGCTCCTCCTCTGAGACATGAAAGAAGTCCTGCAGAGCTGACATTTTAATGGTGTTGTGCTTCAGACTCCTAATAGCCTCTACACTTGCTAGCGCCCCGGCAACCGTTGTTATAATAGGTATTTTGTAACCCAGAGCCATCCTCCTTAATTTTCTGCCGTCATCCGAATCCAAAGCATCACCAGAACTTGTTATCACCATGACCTGTATCTCGCCATTTGATACCATATCCGCTGCATGGGGCCGCCCTTCATGCAGCTTTAGGACCCGCTCAACCGGTATACCCTCCAGGTCAAGAACTCTTGCTGTCCCAGAAGTCGCAACAATTTTGAAGCCCAATTCTTGAAACCCATGTGCAATTGAAGCAAGATGTGGTTTTGTGAGGTCACTTAGGCTCAGAAACACCGTGCCACTAACAGGAAGCTTTTGTCCAGCTGCAATCTGTGCCTTAGCAAAAGCGAGAGGGAACTCAACGTCAATCCCCATAACCTCTCCAGTGCTACGCATCTCTGGCCCAAGAAGGACATCACACCCTTGGAATTTCTCAAATGGGAAGACTGCCTCCTTCACGGACACGTGCCTTGGGATCACCTCACTTGAGAAACCAATATCATATAAGCTCTTTCCTGACATAACAAGGGATGCATATTTTGCCAAGGGGTGACCAATAGCTTTTGAAACAAAAGGCACAGTTCGTGAAGCACGAGGATTTGCTTCAAGAAGGTAAACATCACCTGAAACTGTGATTGCATACTGGCAGTTCATAAGCCCACAGACGTTGAGTCTCTTGGCTAGCTTCAAGGTCCACGAGCGGATTGTATCCAAGCTTTTAGATGATACAGTTTTTGTGGGAAGTGAACAAGCGGAGTCGCCCGAATGCACCCCTGCTTGCTCTATGTGCTCCATGATCCCCCCAATAACCACGTTTCCATATGAGTCAGCCAGGGCATCGACATCAATCTCAATAGCATCAGAAAGGTACTTATCTATCAAGACTGGGCGCTCAGGATCTACTTCAACAGCATTCTCAAGGTATGAGACAAGTTTGTCATCAGTGTAAACTATCTCCATTGCTCTTCCACCCAAAACATAAGATGGTCGCACTACCACAGGGTAGCCAATGCTTGCAGCAATTGTTTTAGCATCAGATTCACTCTTTGCTATCCCGCCCTTGGGTTGCTCAATCTCAAGCTCATTCAGGATTGCATTGAATCTCTCTCTATCCTCCGCAGCATCAATAGAATCAGGTGATGTTCCCCACACTTTTACAGTCCCTGTTCCACTAGCAGAAACCAATTTTTGTTCCTCTAGATAGCGTTGTATAGAAAGTGCAAGCTTAAGAGGAGTTTGTCCACCAAACTGCACTATTATACCATCAGGTCTCTCCAAGTCGATGACATTTGATACATCCTCAATGGTCAAAGGTTCAAAGTACAAACGATCACTGGTGTCATAGTCTGTAGATACTGTCTCAGGATTTGAGTTCATCATGATCGTTTCGTATCCATCCTGAAATAAAAAAATAAATAAATAGAGAATAATCAGAAAAAGAAACGGACACATGTCGAAAAGCAAGTAATGAAGGATATCCAATGAAGCAAATGTAACTTCGCACGGAAGTTCTCAATTTGGTGATTGATAAAAAGTAAAATTAAAAAAAGAAAAGTAAATCTAGAAGAAACAAAAAAAGTTGCACCCTTAAAAAATAATGAGTAAATAAAGACACATGAAAGAAACACAAAATAAGAACTCAGATCAGAGTAGTAAAAGTTCCTAAATATCATGAAAAGAAACAGAGGTTTCCAAGGTATTGTGAGAAAATCCCTTATCCATCAAATACTATGCAATGAATCAAGATAGGAGAGCATGCACATCTGTGTGTGTACTCTGTGTGTGTGTGTGTGTGTGTGTGTGTGAAAGAGAGGAAGAGAGGATCCGTTGTATCTACTGAATATTATGTGGAATCCGAATAGGAGAGCATGCACAACTGTGTGCACGTGTAAGAAAGAGATGGAAAACGAACAAACCTGTCGAAGGGCAAAAGAAGCATGACAGCAGCAGTAGTCAAATTCTATGCCCTGCCCGATTCGATTAGGTCCTCCACCCAGGATTAGCACCTTTTTCCTTTGAGTAGGAGCCGATTCACATTCAAAATCATAGGATGAGTACATATATGGAGTATTTGCCTCAAACTCTGCAGCACAGGTATCCACCCTCTTGTAAGCTGGGATCACACCTAGTGACAAGCGCTTTGATCGTACATCTTCTTCCGATGAAGAAGTAGCATAAGCAATCTGTTTATCACTAAATCCCCTTCTCTTCACTTCATACAGGTCGTCCTTCGTCAACTGGTCTAGATTCCTTGCCATGAGAAACTGTTCCACATCTAACAGCTCTTTCAGTTCAGAAAGGAACCATTTGTCAATATAACTCAGCTCTTGTATTTCTTGCACTTTCATTCCTTTCTTCATAGCTGCATATATCGCATGAATGCGATCCGGGTTAGGAGTTCTCAGACTGTACTTTAACTTCTCCCACTCCCAGTTGAGTTCCTTAATGGGAGCACAACCCCATCCAGCGTAACCACATTCCAGAGATCGAACAGCTTTTTGGAAAGATTCTTGAAAAGTTCTTCCCAGGGCCATTGATTCACCAACAGATTTCATCTGGGTAGTTAATGTTGGTTCTGAACCAGGGAATTTTTCAAAAGCAAATCGTGGAATCTGCAATAGATGAAAAGAACATGTGAGTATAAAATATTATTATCTAAGACAAACAAGGATGTCAATTGACCAATAATATCAGGCAGTAAAAAGATGCCAACAATCATATTTAAATTCCGGTCAGTGTTTCCCCAAATTCCGCAACAGGAAACTACTCAGGAGTATTTTCAGATGAAGGATCAGCAGAGGGGATGGTAGTGGTGTTCTTTCCTGCTTTTTTGTTTCTTTTTTTAAAAAAGAGCGTCTGCGTGATTTGGCGGGTGAGGGTAGGGAGTTATAAAAAAAATAATAACGACAGTTACCCAAATTGCAAGCCATAAGAGTGAGTCCGAATAATGAAAAGTTCATGGAAAAACTGTTTGGTTTTTTGTTCTCCACCCCCATACAACAGGAAAATTAGAGATATTCATTAGGCACATTACAGTTCTATAGAGAGAACCCTTGATGATAGAATATTTCCAATCCAACAGTAAGCAAGCATGATTACATGGTGAGAGATTGACCGTGAGGGTTGCTTCCTTCTCCCCCTTCAACATGACGAATAGTTAGATGCACACCATTAGCAAACTCATCAAAATTTTGAAAGAAACATAACCATGCATTAGAATAGTCATATAGCATCATGTGAAATTGAGAAATTCAATAAACAAGGCTAATAACCAGCAAGAATGATCATATGATGCCATCCAAATGTAAATCAATTATCAATTTTGATCGCAAAGAAGAGACATAGTATTTCAAATCTTCATATAGTATTTCAAATCTTCATATTTCAAGTTTCCCCAAAAGATTATTACTGCCCTGCCATGTAAAAAAGACACCTAATTTCTTCAATGCTCATCTTTCGAGTTTCACCATGAATTGTCTGCTAGAAATGTAAAAGTCCTTGCCTGTGCAGTGGCTAGCATGACACATTTGTCAAAAACAATTGCATGAACAATCTAAAGGGTATCTCAAGTCAAATTCTGAATAAGGGATTTCTACTCTACTCAATTTCCGTGCATTAGACCCATTCTTCATCGTAATTCAGTTGTAACTGTTAATCAATTGTCAGTGGAAAATGTGATTTGGTCATGTCCAGTTCTTCTGAGCAGAGAGCAATTAAAATAGCTATAGACTAATGGCACAATCTCTTGGGTTTAGCAACAAGAAGAGTACACTAACAATGTAAAGAAATAGAAAACCCTAATAGTAGATCGTATATTAGATGAAAGAGAGTTACAAGATATATATAGAGAACAAGGAGGGTATATGGGTATATGGGTAACAACCCAATAACCCAATACTAATAGCTAACATTAACACTCCCCCTCAAGCTGGAGCATAGACATCCAACATGCCCAGCTTGTTACAAAGATTAGAAAACGCCTGAGGTAAGGCGGCTTTAGTAAGTAAATCAGCTAACTGCTTCAAAAATAGTGTGAACTGGAACATAACTACCTTCTTGGCCCAAGCATCTCTGATAAAGTGACAATCGACCTCAATGTGTTTGATCCTTTCATGAAACACTGGGTTCTGGGCAATATAGATGGCACACTGATTATCATAATACATAGGCATGGGTCCAAACTGTTTGAATCTAAGCTCCATCAGTGAATTTTATAACCACACCATCCCCATGCCTTATGAGCCATAGCTCTACATTCAGCTTCAGTACTTGAGCGAGACACATCTTGTTTCTTTCTCCTCCAGATCACCAGATTTCCTCCAACAAAAGTGCAATAGCCAGTAGTAGTAGCAAACAGCCAGTAATGAAGAAAAACAAGTAACTTAGGCACCAGATAGTAGCATATAGAGGCTCAAAAACAATATCAGATCAGATGTAAAAAAAAAATAATCTGATTTTTAAGTTGTTAGCAGACAAAATCTCACCAAATAAGTCTTGTAGAGCATCAAAAGCTCCAGATCAGCTCTAAAAAATCTGATTTTTGAGTAGTTGGAGTACTTCTTTTGGACCCTTGGAAGGATCAGCAGGTGGTGGCACTTGATGGAGAGAACTTGAGGAGGTAGCGGCACTTGGAAGTTGTTGGATTTGATGAAGAGATCTTGTAAAAGAAGGTGGCGGCACATAGAAGGTTGTGCTGCATTTGGATCTGATGGAGAGGATTTGGAAGTTGATGGAGAGGACTTGTAAGTGGTGCGGCACTTGAAAATTGTAGGTGGTGGCACTTTACGATTGTAGGAGAGGTGACGGCACCTTGGATCTATTGGAGAGAACTTTAAAGAAAGGGTGGCGGCACTTGGAGATTGTAGGTTGCGGCACTTTGGAGTTGATGGAGAGATGGCGACACTTGAGAGGAAGCTTTGAGGAGAAGGATTATAGATTTTTTTAGGGTTAGGGTTTCTTATTGCTCTGATTCCATGTAGATAAATAGAAAACCCTAAAAGTAGATCGTATATTGGATGAAAGAGAGTTACAAGATATCTATAGAGAACAAAGAGGGTATATGAGTAACAACCCAATAACCCAATACTAATAACTAATCTTAACAAACACAAATAATATTTTCGTGTAGCAAACTAGTAATCATATCAAGAAAAGCAACCATATGGGTAAGACAAGGGAAAATTCATGTTGTTAGTTTGACAATATATTTACATGCATACAAATTGCAATTAGGTAACAGATCTGATCAGTGGAAACAATACTCACCAGGTTCTGCAGTGCATTCACACTAACGTGTACAAAAATGACTATCAAACAGGAGAGCAATTTGCACTATAGAATTCCCAGAGAGCAAGAAGATCTCAATAAATAAATATATAATAAAAGAAAGTCTCACCTTTGTCACCACATAATCTATTGACGGCTCAAAACTAGCTGGTGTCTTCTTGGTGATATCATTTGGAATTTGATCGAGGGTATAACCAACAGATAACTTCGCAGCTATCTTTGCAATAGGAAACCCAGTTGCCTTTGAAGCAAGAGCTGACGATCTTGATACCCTAGGGTTCATTTCAATAACCATAACCTCCCCATCCTCAGGATTCACTGCAAACTGCACATTAGAGCCACCACATTCCACCCCAATCTCCCTAATAATAGCAATTGAGTAGTCCCTCAACCTCTGGTATTCCTTATCTGTTAAAGTCTGAGCTGGAGCCACTGTAATAGAGTCCCCTGTATGCACTCCCATTGGATCAATATTCTCAATTGAACAAATGATGACCACATTGTCAGCAAGATCCCTCATCACTTCAAGCTCATATTCTTTCCACCCAAGAAGCGATTTTCTACCAGTACCTGACAAGTTTGTTAACCAACAACAATAAATTAAAGCTGACTCTTTTTAAATTATAACGTTCCCAAAAATACCAAATTGATTCTTATTAAAATGAGTTTAGGCATTTGACCAATTAATAATTAATTCAAAAAAATGATATTTTGATGGGAAAATTCACCTGAGAAGTCAAGCTAGCAGCAAGTCCTTTCTGGCAAATCTCCTCAAAATCGGCCTTATTATAAGCAATCCCCCCGCCAGTCCCGCCGAGGGTAAAAGCCGGCCGGATGATCAACGGGAACCCACCAATCTCATCGGCGATCACAAGGCACTCCTCCATGGTATTCCCAATCCCCGACGGTGGTGTCTTGAGTCCTATCGCCTTCATGGCCTTCTTGAAGAGATCGCGGTCCTCAGCCTTCTTGATGGCATCGAGCTTGGCCCCGATGAGCTCGACATTGTACCTGTTGAGGGCGCCTGATTCCGATAAGGCGACAGCGAGGTTGAGGGCGGTCTGGCCGCCCATGGTGGGGAGCAGGGCGTCGGGGCGCTCGGCGGCGATGATGTCCTCGAGAAGGTCGGGGGTCATGGGGCCCACGTAGGTGCGGTGGGCGAGGTTGGGGTCGGTCATGATGGTGGCCGGGTTCGAGTTCACCAGGACCACCTCATAGCCTTCGTCGCGGAGAGCCTTCACCGCCTGCGTCCCCGAGTAGTCGAACTCGCAGGCCTGGCCGATCACGATGGGGCCCGCGCCCAGGATCATGATCTTCTTGATGTCGGTGCGCTTGCCACCGGAGGCGGCGGTGACGGGAACTTGATTGGGGACGGCGGCGGCACGTATGAGGGAGCGGGTGGGGGAGGAGGAGAGAAGGAGGGCGAAGCGGTGAGAGAAGGGGACGGAAGGGGGCGGCGAGCGGATTACGAGGGAGGGTGGGAGGCGGGGGAGGAGGTGAGGGGAGCGGCGGCGGCGGTGGTGATGGGATCCCAAGGCCAGTGAGCTGGAGCAGCAACGAGAAGAAGCAGCCATTGAATGCTCCGTTGCAAAGGCCTCCGCCAACAGAGAAGGGAAGAAGATGGGGTTTTATTAAATTTTTTTTTGGTTGGGGGGCGGGGGGATTGATTAGGGTTTTGGAAAGGAGGGAAATTAAAAGGTTTTACGCTGACACAACTGGGTCGACGGCGCCTCGAACTGCGTAAGGGAAAAGGGATTAATTTCACAAAACCCCCGAGTCAGTGGCAGTCTGTTATATGTCCTCGGTATTTAGTACCTTGAGAGGTTTTTTACTTTTGTTGTTTTGTGTGAGCTTGTAAAAATTACTCTCTCAAAAGCTTGAACAAATTTTTTGACTCAACTATAAATAATTAAATGGACATGAGCTCTGCTGTGCTCGTTTTGAACTCGATTACAAAGTATAAATACAAGCTTTATAAAGAGCATATAGAGCTTAGAACGTTATCTATATGTTTAGAAACTTATTATACTAGTACACCGCTCAAAGCGGAGGGGAATTGATCGATCAGTCACTATCGAGCAACAAAAAAAAAAGAGAAGAGGAAAGGAGAGAGGAAGAATAATGGAGAGAGAGGAGGGGAGGTGAGAGAGAAAGAATAAGGAGGTCTCTCTCTCGTGGATGTAGACAAATAGACGCACGGACGGACAAAATTTCTATGAGAGCCACGAGAGAAAACCTCGATCAATTTTGATTAGTGTTTTTTTACTTACAAGATTAAAGTTATAATTCTTGTTCATTTTTCGCATTTTACCTTGAAACAAAAAAGTGGTTCTCTAAAATATGAGGGGAAAAAAACAAGATTCTGTTGTAAAACTCCAAGAAATATAACACCAAACAGAGAATTCTAGAGACAGAGTAGAAATATGAATTCTTATTGATTTCTGAAGTGTGTACAATGAAATGAATTAGGAAGGGCCTATTTATAGGAAAACTTTGGGGCACTATGCAGTCACTATGCAAGCTTGTGTCATCGCTTGCATCAGCGCATAGTAAAATCATTAATGGTGCATAGTAAAGGTAGGCAGCCACGTTTCATAACACTCCCCCTTGGCTGTCAATCTTACATGATGTTTCATTAAAAACCTTGCTAGGAAAACCCAGTGGGACAAAACCATAGCGAAGGGAAAAAGAGTACATCATCTCTGTATACGTGTTCTATGCTGCCTCGTTAAAAACCTTACCAGGAAAGCCCTGTGGAACAAAACCATAGTAAGGGAAAAGAGTGTAGCCACGTAAGCTCCCCCTCAAGTTGACATGAGTAGTTCTTCTTCATAAGTCTCGCATATGACGCATCCCAATATCATGAATAAGCTTTCTGAGAGTTGTAGGGGGAAGTGCCTTTGTAAAGAGATCTGCCACATTATCACTTGATCGGATATACTGAATATTAATTTTCTTATCCTTTTCAAGCTCTTGGCTGAATGAGAAGAACTTCGGGGGTATATGCTTGGTACGGTCGCTTTTGATGAATCCTTCCTTCATTTGAGCGACGCATGCAGCATTGTCTTCAAACAGTACTGTTGGATCTCTGTTGACTGGTAATCCACAAGTTTCTTAAATGTGTTGAGTTACAGACCTTAGCTATACACATTCTCGACTTGCTTCATGGAGTGCTATGACTTCAGCATGATTAGAAGAAGTGACAATAAGTGTCTGCTTTTGTAAACGCCAAGAGATCGCTGCACCTCCACATGTGAACACATATCCTGTTTGAGACCTGGCTTTATGTGGATCTGACAAATAACCTGCATCTGCATAACCAGTTATTTCTTATTTTGATCCTCTGGAATAAAACAAACCAAAATTAGTTGTTCCTCGAATATAACGAAATATATGTTTAATACCATTCCAATGTCTCCGTGTAGGAGATGAGCTAAATCTTGCCAATAAATTAGTAGCAAATGCTATATCTGGTCGGGTACAATTAGCTAGATACATAAGAGCTCCAATTGCGCTTAGGTATGGTACTTCAGGACCAAGAACCTCTTCATTATCTTCGTGAGGGCGAAATGGATCCTTTTCCACATTCAATGATCTAACAACCATTCGAGTGCTAAAAGGATTTGTTTTATCCATGTTAAAGCGTTTCAAGATCTTTTTAGTATAATTTGATTGATGTAAAAGTATTCCACTTTGAAAGTGTTCAATCTGTAAGCCAATACAATATTTAGTTTTCCCAAGGTCTTTCATTTCAAATTCATTCTTTAAATACATCATTGCTTCTAGGACTTCTTTATGAGTCCCAATGATATTTAATTCATCAACATATACAGCAATGATAATGAATCCGGATGTTGTTTTCTTTATAAAAATACATGGTCATATAGGATTATTCACATATCCTTCTTTTAACAAGTACTCGCTTAAGCGATTATACCACATGCGCCCTGATTATTTTTACCCATATAATGATTTTTGTAATTTGATCGAATATAATTCTTTGGGTTTTGAACTTAATGCTTCAGGCATTTTAAATCCTTCAGGAATTTTCATATAAATGTCGCTATCAAGCGACCCATATAAATAAGCTGTAACAACATCCATAAGACGCATTTCTTAATTTTTAGAAACTGCTAGGCTGATTAAATATCTAAACGTAATTGCATCTATTATTGGAGAATACGTTTCTTCATAATCAATTCCAGGTCTTTGCAAAAAACCTTGAGCAACAAGTCGAGCTTTATACCTCACAATCTCGTTTTTCTCGTTGCGTTTTCGCACAAAAACCCATTTGTATCCTACTGGCCTCACGGCTTCAGGCGTGAGGATAATAGGTCCAAATACTTTACGCTTATTAAGCGAATTCAATTCAGCCTGTATAGCGTCTTTCTATTTTGTCCAATCATGTCTATTTTGATATTCAGTGACGGATCTTGGTTCAGGATCCTCACTTCCGTTAACAATATCACATGCTACGGAATAGAAAAATATTTCATTTATATTTTCCATCTCATTGCGATTCCATAATCCTCCTGTATTGGCATAATCAATAGAGATCTCATGATTTTCTATATCTTCAGGATTTTTCATCTCTTAATTTGTCTTATTTTGTGTTTCTTCTGGAATTTATTCTTGCACATTGGGGTCATCATGCTTATCTGCTCCTTTTCTTTTTCGAGAATTTTATCTTTGGAACCGATTGGTCTACCACGCTTCAGGCGTGTCTTAGACTCATTAGTGACTTCATTTTCGGATTGTCCTTTTGAGATTTCAATCCGAGCAGGAGCATTTACAGCTGGTATATATGATTTAGTCACTCTTTTCGTATCAGTGAACACATCTGGCAATTGATTGGCTATTTCTTGTAAATGCATAATCTTTTGCACTTCTGTCTCACATTGTTTTGTGTGAGGATCAAGATGCAATAAGGATGGTTCATTCCATGTAATCTTCTTCTCCAGCTGTTTCTTTTCTCCCCCTAATGCTGGGAAAATTGCCTCATTGAAGTGACAATCGACAAACCGAGCCGTAATAACATCACCGGTTTTAGGCTCAAGATATCTTATAATAGAAGGATATTCATAGCCGACATATATTCCCAGTCTTCTTTGAGGACCCATCTTTGTACGTTGTGGTGGAGCAATCGGCATATATACCGCACAACCAAAAATTCTAAGATGGGAAATATTTGGTTCTTGACCAAATGCTAATTGTAGAGGGGAGTACTCATGATATGCACTTGGTCTGATGCGAATTAATACTGTAGCATGTAAAATTGCATGACCCCATACAGAAATAGGAAGTTTTGTTCTCATTATTAATGGTCTAGCAATAAGCTGGAGGCGCTTAATCACTGACTCAGCCAAACCATTTTGTGTATGTACATGGGCAACATGATGTTCAACAACTATTCCAATTGACATACAATAATCATTAAAAGCCTGTGACGTAAACTCACCAGCATTGTCAAGTCTAACTTTTTTGATTGTATAATCAGAAAATTGTGCTCGTAATCTAATTATCTGAGCAAGAAATCTCGCAAATGCCACATTGCGAGTTGACAATAAACAAACGTGTGACCATCTACTAGAGGCATCTATTAATACCATAAAATATCGAAATGGTCCACACAGTGGGTGTATAGGCCCACAGATATCACCTTGGATACGTTCAAGAAATGTAGGTGATTCTGTTTTTATTTTAGCTGGTGATGGTCTTATGATTAATTTTCCTAGAGAACAAACCTCACATAGAATTTTACTAACTTGAAGGATCTTCGGGCCCTTTAATGTATGTTCATGTGAATTCTCAATAATTCTTCACATCATCATTGAACCAGGATGACCTAAACGATCATGCCACAGAGTTAATGTCTCTATATCTTTTTTAACTACCATATGTGACTCTATCATATATATATATGTGTAATTCAATCCTGAGGAAAGCTTTGGTAGTTTTTCTAATATGCACTTCTTTCCTGATACATAAGTAGTAAGATACATATACTTCATATTTTCTTCAGTTGCAGACTGAATATCATATCCATGAAGATATATATCATTAAAACTCAACAAATTTCTTTTGAATTTTGGTGAAAACAAAGCATCTTTTATGAAAAACTTTGTTCCATTTGGCAATATAAAGCTGGCTTTACCAGTCCCTTCAATCAAGTCTACAGGACCTGATATTGTATTGATGATTGCCTTTGTTGGTTTTAAATCAGAGAAGTACCTTTTATGTTTGAGAATAGTATGTGTTGTACCACTATCCGGTATGCAAATCTCTCCAGTTTTGGTCTTGACTTCATCATTAGAATAATCCATATCAAGCTTCATGTAAAATAAATAATTTGGTGAGAATAAAGTTTGAAACATATTATTATAAGTGAAATATTTCATTCAAAGATAAATTTGAAAATTATAAATAACAAAATATGATAATACAATCATATGTCTAATTATCACCAGTGTCATGATGGGTTGGAAGATCAACAAAATCATTAGTAAAATCTGAAGCATCAAGATGAGTTGAATCATCCATAGGATCATCATGTTCAGTGAAATTCACTTCTTTCTCTTTTCCTTTCAAGGATGCCTTGTAAATCTTACTAAGGTGCTCCAGCGTTCGGCACACTCGAGACCAGTGTCCTTTGGAGCTACATTTATAACAGGAATCTTCAGGATTCCGAAGAGAACTTTCACGAACATCTTTTCCTTTATCATGTCTTTCTACATGATGCTTCTTGTGGATCGCGTTATTCTGTGAAGGGTTGTAAAAACCACTTCGACCGCGTCCACGGCCGCGTCCACGGCCACGTCCACGGCCACGATCATATTATATCCTCGTCCATAATTTTTAGAAAATGCAGCATTTGCTTCTGGAAATGCTGCTGAACCAGTAGGACGAGACTGATGATTTTTGATCAAAAGCTCATTATTCTTCTCTGCCACAAGAAGAGATGAAATTAGTTCAGAATATTTTTTAAAACCACGCAACCTATATTGTTTTTGTAGTGTTATATTAGATGCATGAAATGTTGAGTAAGTCTTCTCCAACATTTCTTCATCTGTGATATCCACCCCACAGAATTTCAATTGTGATACTATTCTGAACATTGCAGAGTTATAATCGCTGACTTTCTTGAAGTCTTGGAAGTGCAAAGCATTCCATTCATCACGCGTGGCAGGGAGCACAACTTCCTTTTGATGATCAAATCTTTCTTTAAGATTTTTCCATAAGACACTTGGGTCTCTTACAGTGAGATATTTACATTTTAAACTTTCATCAAGATGTCTGCGGATAAAGATCGTCGCCTTTGCCTTATCTTGCGACGACGTAGATTTTATTTCTTTAATAGTTTCAGTGAGACCCATTGACTCGAGATGCATCTTAATATCAATAACCCAAGACATATAATTTCTTCCCGTGATATCAAGTGGAATGAACTCAAGCTTTGCAAAGTTTGACATGGTGATAACTTGAGATAGTAGAGGTAGAGGCTGAGACTTGTGATAGGACTTTCCTTGAGCAATGGAAGAGGTTCGTGGCAAGACTTTTACCTTAAGCTAATGGAGGCAGAGACTTGTATGGTAGAACTTTTTCCCTGAGCTGACGGAGGTAGAGGCTGGAGACAGAACTAGAGTGATCGTGTTGATAATGTGTTGTAAAACTCCAAGAAATATAACACCAAACAGAGAATTCTAAAGACAGAGTAGAAGTATGAATTCTTATTACATTGAAATGAATCAGGAAGGGCCTATTTATAGGAAAACTTTGGGGCACTATGCAGTCACTATGCAAGCTTGTGTCATCGCTTGCAACAGCGCATAGTAAAATCATTAATGGTGCATAGTAAAGATAGGCAACCACGTTCCATAACAGATTCTTAATTTTGTAAATTAAACATCATTCTATATGTGCTTAAATTGCGAGTGGAAGGTGGAAGCTCGAGGTTGTGCTTTATAAGTTCGCTTTATAATAATTTCTTTTATTGTTTTTCTTTTGATTGGCTCCGTGCTAGAAGCGACACAAGTGATTCAAATGTAGTTAGTGAAATAAAAATGTTAAATCAAAAAATAAGACCAAGTGAGCTTACTTCTGTTGTTGGAGATTGTATGTTTAAATCTCCTCGTTTATAGTGGAACGGTTGGAAACAACCGTGGAAGATGGATGTTTATGATCTAAACTCTATAACTCAATCTCCGTTGTTCACTTGATTCAATCAAAATAATCGCATAATTTATATAAGATTATGTTTTTAATATTTTCAGAAAAATAAAAAGAAACCAGTATATTTGAAAAAAAAAAATATATATATATCTATTTGATTCTTAACAAAAAAATTTCGTACTTAAAAAAGAAATATTGGATTGATTTGGGTAATCAAAAATCAAATTTGAATTCGATAAGTTATTGGGTCTATACCCACCGGTGAGTCCTAGGTTTTCTTTTGGGCTCAATGTGCGTCACAGGTGGGTTCAATGAATTTATAATGGATCTACACATGAGTTTTATAAGATCCGACAAGCTGTCATTTTTTTTAAAGAAGATATTAAACTTTATTTCTTATTGAGTTTGGAGTAGGGGTGGCAATTCAGGTGGGTCGGGTCATCACGGGTTGACTCTAATCCGGTTCAGATCGACCCGACCCGATTATATATACGGGTGAAAAACGTAAACCCGGACCCAACCCGGACTTAGTCGGGTCGACTCAACCCGACCCATTTGATTGACCTAATTCAAAACCTTAAATAAAATTTTCCTACATAATGTTTCTAAATTCTTAGATGGAGTAGTTGTTCATCACACTAATATTACGCTCTAGAGGTCGGGCTCGCACGTATTTTTTTGACAATTTTATTTGGACAGAGGGAAGGCCAAGGGGGCGGCGAAGAGGGAGGTGGGAGCGATCGCGTAGTTGGGCTAAGGCGACGAAGAGGATGTGAGGGAGGCGAGGGGGCGGAGAGAGAGGGGCAGTGGCCCATGCAGTGGCGGAGAGAATGACGAGAGAGGCAAGAGGTGAGGCCGAGGGGGTGGGGAGGCCGAGGGGCGTCGAGAGGTGGAGGTGGAGGCTGAGGGCCGACGAGAGGCGGAGGTGGCCGAGGAGGAGAGAGAGTAATCGGGTCTGGACAATTCAGTCGACCCGAACTTTTTAATAATCGGGTCAGACGGGTCGAGCCAATTACGTTCCTTGCTCGTATAGGTCAAATTTGGACCCGATAACTCCGGATTGGATGAGGCCGAGTCTGATGGGTCGAGTCAAAATTGCCCTTCAATTTGGCGGAGCTCGGGTGGGATTATCTAGCTAATTCTAGAGGTCAAGGGGTTATATGAACTTCTGTGAAAAGTCAAGGGGTGGAAGAAAAAGACGCCAAAATATGGGCGTTAAAGCGGCTAGGAAATGGGAATATGCTTTTAAGTATATGATGTAGGCTTGTACTGATTGACTTCACTATAATTTTGGCGTGTGCGTGGCTGCCGATATTTTCTGAAAAAAAAAAAGGGTAATTTTGGAATAAATCGTATTTTCAAATTTAATTTAAAAAACAGATTTGTTCTCAAATTTATTTTAAAAATCGACTTACGATAGCCAAGCTAAGCCTCACGTTGAGCCCCACCTACGTGACCAATTTTCCACTCGGAAGCAATTTTTTCGACTCGGACCAAATTTGAAGGTCTTAATTGAGTTTCATCGTGGTCTGGGATGACTAACACTGACCAAGCTTGGAAGCTCAAAACTGAGCTTCAATTTGGGTCCGAGATTGGCACCCCTGGACCAAAGGATTAAGCAAATATACTGCATTCGAGTGGCTAATGAAATATAGATATAGATATAAATTATTTGCTTATGAGTAATTGAGCTATAACTGTTACGCCTTCCGAAGGAATTCCAAATAACTCGCCAAACATCGAGATCAGCGTTCCAACGCCGAATCAATCACGAACCAATAAAGCACGAAAACAAATATAAAAGTGAAAACGAGAACAAACACAATTAATGAGGTTCGACAACTTGCCTGCATTCTCAGGACAGAATGGAGAGGATCTTATTCAACCAATAGAGTTATAAAGGTTATAAAGAGATTTAAAAATCCAACTAGAGAAATTACGCACTAGGTCGTAGAAATCGCACAAACAAACTAACCTTAAAACTCTCAATACAATTCACCTCTCAAAGTTTCTGACAAGTTTACAAATAAAGGTACAACACCCCTCTATATATATGTAGAGAATCCACGAAGAAAAGAAAAACTAACAACTCTGAAATTAGATTAGAAACGAAATAAGAATCCTATTTGGAAACTATCAGAAACCGGTGACTGTCGACAGCCATCATGAGCCTGTCGACAGACTGCACAAACCCATCTCTCGGGTTTGGTCACTGTCGACAGCCTGAGCTGTACCTGTCAACAGACTGAGCCACAACTGTCGATAGTTCAATGGCTGTCGACAGACTGTCTAACCCAACTCTCTGTTTGGCATATCCACGTATCTGCTATCTACAATCTTTGAACCTTGTCAAGAGCTATCTTCTGCTCCTGTTTCTTCTGATGCTGCTATCTCCAATGGGTTAAAACCCTGCCATATGTTTTTAGATCTTCTCTCTACAGTTCTCCACCTCGGTGAAGATTTCTCAAATCTGAGCCGAACACTAACGATCACCACCTTCAGCTCAAAATTGGCTACGCCATTAAGGATGCATATATACCCCTGCCTAAGAAATCAAGTCTCACTTAGTTCATCCAAACGAGCTCCATCGAGCTCAACCAACTAAAACTGGTTTTGTAACAACAAACCCAAACGGCTGAGTCAAATGAACCTTTTCTTCTTGATCACCATGGAGAACAACAGTCTTCAAGTTGAACTGATCTAACTCACCAATTTGAGATTCACGCTTTTTTACCCACTTTCATGGATTCAACATAGTTCATTTTACTACAATCAAATTAACATGTTCAGCATCCAACACGGTTACATGATCTCCACCCGGTGTCACATTCGATGAGATCCCAACTGATACCAAACCAACTGGAAATGGTAAAGTAGCATCAACCTCCATCCGCTGCTATACATCATTGGTGTTCATCCTCTCTACTTGTTGAGAGATAGTAGACTTCAATAATGAAGCTTCATCAAATGTGAAATACCTTCTCAACACGATCTTTTTGTTTCCAGAGTCCCATAACTTATAGCCTTTCAAGTTTCTTTTGACTCTCAAAAACACAAAGTTCTTTGCTTTCAGATTCAACTTGTCATCTTGATAATGAAGTAGGTCGGACAACTAAATACCCGTAGCAAATCATAAGCTTGAGCAGCTCCACCCGATCAAATATCTAGCGGAGTTTTACCTACTATCGCAATCGACGATAATCTATTCATAAGATGGAAAGCATACACCAAAGACTCAGCTCAAAATGATTTGTATAATGATGTGTTAGACAAAAAATATCGAACCTTCTCCAGCAAGGAAGGTTCATTTCTTTGGCCATCCCATATTTTTCAACTGTGAAGTGATTACTAATACAATTGTTCTGGCCAAATCGCAGAAATCGATTCTTCTTAAATTGGAGCACCTTGATCTTCCTGCTACTATATTTCTCCATCAACTTCTTTCACTTTACGAACAAATCTAGGACTTGAAACCTTTGTCTCATAGGGTATACACAATAACACATAGATGAATCATCAACAAAAAAGATAAAGTATCGATGGCCTCCAAGCAATGTAGTTTTGGTAGGACTCCAAACACCAATGTAAACACAATAAAAAAGACCTTCTGAGCGGTGAATAATGGTGCCAAATTTCACCTTTGTCCAGAACACAACGTTCATCAAATTTCAAATTGTAGGTCAACACACCTTCCAAATCCTTACTTCGCTAAAGCTTGCAAAAAATCCAAACTAACATGTTCGAGCCTTATCTGCTATAACTTGATAGAATCGCTACATAACTATTCTGAAGCAGACAATTTTCATTAACTGTACTACCTTTCAAGTAGTACATATTGTTGCATCGAATACCCTTCAGAACTACTAATGAGCCACTGGATATTTTGAGAACAGCTTCTCCAAGTGTCTCTCTTAGGCCCTGCCGCCTCTAAAGCGCCAACTGAGATAAGGTTCCTCTTTAACTATTTTTGGCCCAGGTTACAATCACCCGATTTTTGAGTTTTGATGATTACAAAACATATATAGTTATTTGTACTGATCATATTTAGTGTTTAAGTGTGTTTCAGGGTTCTAAGGATTCAAGATATGTTCTTCCCTAAAGCAAGGTATTTTTGACTCAAGTTGACTCAATTCGGGTTCAAGGATTCAAGCTATTCAACATTGCATATGGAGAAACCCTAATTTGAAGATCTTGTAGTCACCTAGAACCATTGTAAGAATTAGTTTGTTAAAGAATGAGGTTATGATAAGTTGGCTCAAGAAAACACACACACACACTTTCATTTTTTCAAAATACAGTTTTTGTTTTGGATAGTTGAATTAGGTACATGTCTTGGTTGATATACATGTCTCTAAATATTTATATTTTTACATCTTGTTTATATCATGTATACCAACTTTTATAGCATGCTACTTAATCATCTAGCCATTTAAACATATTTTAAAAATTCTTCTAAGTTCAAAATTTCCCCATAAAAATACTGTTTCAGGCCCTACGGTTGACCGGGCGGTCGACCGCATCTATTTCAGGCCTGATCGGTCGACTGCACCGGTCGACCGGGCCTTGTGGCTTTGGCGTGCACGTTTGTGCATGTCTGCCGGTCGACCGGACAGGTCGACCGACTGACTGACCCTTGCTCTCGGGTTTTGTCGGCTGACAGGGCCAGTCGACCGACAGAACAAACTTATGTTTTTATTTAGCCTCCGGTCGACCGACGGTCGACCGAATCCAACGGCTAGTTTGCCAGATAGACTGCCGGTCGACCGACAGCCGCCAGCAGCCCCAACGGCTAGTTTCTTGAGATTTGTTTTCTGGATTGTTGATTGTGATGTTTGTTTCAGCTATCTCTGAATTTCTGGAGGCTAATTCCTGACCTATTAACCTAGTTTAAATGATGATTTGCTCATGGCAAATCCCTATAAATAGATGGCATTGGTCCCTTGTTAAATTCAAGAAAAATCCCCATTGTTTAAGTTTCCAAAAGAAAGAAAAGTTTTAAAAGCTCTCACTTTCTAAAGTGCATTCTTGGTTAAAGTTTTTCAGTTGTTTTCAAGCTATTTCTTACTTCTTTACAACTGATTTTCTCACTTCACTTCTTGAGCCAAAAATCATTCCCATTCTATAAGGAGTTGTAAGAGAGAAGTTTGTGGTCCTTTTGATCACCTTGTTACTTGTAGTTCTTTGTGTTGAGATCCCTCTTGTGTAGAGGTTGGATTGGTGGGAGTTCGGTACTCCGGTCTTGTGTAGACCTCTTGTAATTCCCTTTGCGGATTTAGTGAAAATCCTTCACGATGGTGAAGGCGGGGACGTAGAGCGGTGGCTCGAACCTCGAAACAAATTCCTTGTGTTTGCGATTGGTTTCCTTATTGCTTTTCATTGCTTTACATTTCTATCTTGTGATATCTCTTACTTGCACTTCTTTATTGCACACATTTCATTCACTTGCATTTTCGGTCTTTACTCATCTCAACAAGAAAGCAATTACGCGCCTCAACTCATAATCTAGAGGAATCAAAGAGGAGAAGTTTTAGAGCCCTTCACGGGGAATTCGGCTTCAATTTCTCGTTTTGAGTGACCGGTTGCATCATACATACATACTTGTTTAAAAAGATCATTAGATTAGCATTAACACCTATTCACCCCCCCTCTAGGTGTTTTTTCAATTGGTATCAGAGCTTTGGTCTCTAGGCTCTTGGCTTAACAACCTTAGAGAGATCCTATATTGCTAATCACTTTATTCATTTTTTCATCCTCATACACTTAGTAAAAATGGCCGAAGGAATTAAGACCCCACCCAAGTTTGATGGCCTTAACTTTCCCATATGGAAGGTTAAGATGACCGTGTTTTTGCAATCCTTAGGGAGCCGGGTTGCAAAGGCGGTGACCAAACCTTTTAGTGCACCCCTTGGTGATGAGGACACTTGGTCCGATATTGCCACGAAAGAGTTTGACGCTAATGCTAGGGCACACTATGGTTTGCTTCAAGCTCTTAATGACGATGATATTTCTAGAGTCATTCATTGCAAATCCGCACATGAGATTTGGACTCACTTACTTGTCACTCATGAGGGGACTTCACAAGTAAAGAGGGCAAAAATTGACCTTCTTCATTCCCAATATGAAAACTTTTCCATGCAAGAAAATGAAACCATAGATGATATGGTTACTAAGTTTACAAAGATTACTAATGGACTTTCTTCTTTAGGTGACGGCATTGACAACGACCAAAAGTGAGGAAGATCATCCGTGCACCCCCTCCATCTGGGAAGTCAAAGCCACAACTTTGAAGGAGCTCAATGATAAGGAAGAAATGGAGCTTATCGGTCTCATTGAGAATCTCAAGACCCATGAGATGGAAAGAAAAATAAGAGAAGAGATGGCTCCTCCCAAGAAGAAAGCTATTGCCTTCAAGAGTTCTTCCACCTACTCCGACGAGGATGATGAAGAAGAAGAAGATGAAGATCTTTCTCTTCTTGTAAAGAACGTTCGGAGAATGTACAACAAGGCAAAGTTTAAAAATAGAAGGAGATGGCAAGGTAAAGAAGAGAAGAAAATCATTTGCTTCAATTGCCGGAAGCCGGGTCACATTGTTGCGAAATGTCCGAAAAACAAAGGCAAACCCTCCACCTCCAAGAAGCCATACAAAAAGAAAGCTTTAAAGGCTACTTGGGATTCGGAGAGTGAATCCGATGAGGAAGTTGACACCGCATACATGTACTTCATGGCCAATGAAAGCACAAGCAAGGTAACTCCCGATACATCCATTGATTGTGAACTATCTATAGATGAACTAGGAGAAGCTTTTGAAGAACTATCTCATAACTATGATTTTCTCAAAAAGAAATACTTGAAAATGAAAAAGGAAAATGAATCACTCAACCACAAAGTTTTCATTCTTATAAAAGAAAAAGATGAATTATTTTCAACTCTATCTTCTACTCAAAAGGATTTTGATGACTATAAGATTTCTTGCAAAGGTAAATTTTCACAAATTAATGAAAACGAGATTTCCTTACTAAAGAAGAAAATTGATTCATTAGGAGTAGTTTTGAAGAAATGTGAATTTGATAAAACTAGACTAGAGGCTATGTTTCCTGAGAAACATGTCCCTAATAAACATTCTCATGCTACTCATACTCATGTTCATAAATCACAACCTTTACATCATGCCAAGTACCCTAAACATACCCACACTCCACACACTCATCATGCATTCATGTATGGTAAAGTTTTTTCATGCATGTTTTCCATTGATTTGCAAAGGGGAAAACTTACAATAAAAAATTGAGGAGCTAAATTACAAGTATTCTTAAAAAGATTACAAGTAGATCTCCTCAGAGATTCTGGAGAAGTGTGCCGATAGGAGTCTGGTCAGCGCGTGACCACTTTGTCCCTTTGACGATGCGAGCGATGAGATTCCCTTCTCGCCTGGTTCGGGGAATCAGAGAACAGAAGGTTGATAGAACCCTCTTGCTACTTCTCAAAACCGCCTTCAATTAGGAATTCCTTCTCGCCTGGTTCCGGAGATTCCTTGAGAAGAAGGTATTAGGGTATCAACACCCTGAATAGAGAAGCAATTCTCTAAAAGTCTCTGAATTCTTGTGCGCGCGGTGCGTCGTGAAGAAGGCTCTGCTTGTGGAGTCCTCTCTCTTGCGTATCGCCTCTGGTCTGTCCCCCTTGTGCCCCGGTGGGCTATTTATAGGGAGAGCAAGGGTATAATCGTCCCTTAAAAATATAGAAACAGATTGAATCAAATCTGTTTAAATCTGGAAAGTAGCCTTGCTGCGAGGCTAGGATCAGCTCCTGCGAAGTTAGAAATGGCAGGTCGGTTGATCCTCCTGATCCGTTTTAATTCTTTCCATATATTGAAAGATCTCTCCTGATCCTCTTACTCATTTTAGAAGAGTCAAGAGATTGTGGCAATCAACTGCCAAATTAGATCTCAGATTTAATCTTGATCTGATTAGATTTGATTGGTCAAAGGTTGATCATGACAGACCAGCAGCGGCGCTGCCCGCTTTGAACTCACAGCGGAGCCGGAGGCAGTATCTGGCGAAGTCAGAAGAAGGTTCTTCGGCGAAGCTACCGCATACCCTTTCTGCGCAGTTGCGTGTGGCTTCAGGCGGAGCTAACTCTCTCTGCGGAGTTGCACTTCAGCAGTTCAGGCGAAGCTATAAGTTAGCTTCCTGGCGGAGCTTTGAATGGCTTCAAGGCGAAGTTGGATGATCTTAGCCTCTCAGGCGAGGCTATCCCTTTGGGATCATGTGATGCTAAGTGCTAGCATCTTAGACCTGCTGAGGTCTGTTTAGAGGCAATCGGGCTTACTGTCTGCTTGATGGATCAGCGGAGTCCAGGTTGCTTCCTTGTCCCTCGGAGATGGGTGAAAACTGGTCGTCAGCTTGTCTGTCACTCGTCTTTATAAATGTCAACAAGTTTAGACATTGTTCAGGCCAGTAAGAATCTTGTCTTTTTTAAGTGTCAACAAGACCCCCTTCAAAGTTTTCGAAAGTCTGCAATGGCTCAGACTTCGAAATACTTTGAAATGCTTTGATCGGTGGTATGTGAAGTACGAACGTCGCCATGGTGGTTGAGTTCAGCTTCACTTTCAATCCTGCTTTGGGATAAGTTCGCTGAAGAATCATGTAGATTCGCGTCTGGGTAGCTTCGCGTCTGGGCTTCCCGGAATAAGTTCGCTCTGGAACATCTGTTTCTTTCCCGATGCCAGCTGCTGTGGGCTGGTTACGAGAAGGATTACTCCATTGATCGAGGGAGATATTCTTCCCTTGTGCGTTTCTGAGGGAGGATATTCCCTCTCTTCAAGGCGTAATGAATGCCTTTATGAGGGAGAGCGTTTCTTCCTTTACACGGTTCCAAGGGAAACCGTCCCTTTTCTCAAGGCGCAATGAATGCCTTAAAAGCGCTCGTGCTTCCACGCTTGAAGGGGCAGTGCTCAGGCCATGAGGCCTATAAATAGAACACTTGAGGTCATGAAGAGAAGTGATCTGCTCTTCTTCTCCTCTCTTGGTTGAGAGAGATACTCAGATCTCTGAACTAGTGGGGACGCCCCTCTGGTTATTACCTGGCCAAGAACCGGTAAGTCTCAGTCATCCTGAGACTTTACCAATGCACTTTTAGGGAGTTCATCTCCCTTAGTTTAGCTTTAGCTTTAATCAGCTGCTTCAGGGATTAATTTTCCTTGTTCTCTATTTAACTGATCTGCAGAGAAGGGTTTCATCCCTGTTTCCCAGCTTCCCGGCGAAGCTATCTTTCGAACAAAGAAGGATAATTGCATGCTTGTTAAGTTCGCCACACAGGAAAAACTTGGGACTTAAGTCTCTTCAAGGTTGAGCCAGTCTTGCCATATAGGTGGGGTCATGACTGCGTTCCTCAGGACCAGTCTGGCTCGGCCATATAGGCGAGGCTAGGACTTGACATTTGCTGAGCTAGCCCATCATCTCTGTGCAAGCGAGGCTATCCGCTGCTTTAACTGAAATCAATGCTTGACTGAATCAGATTGCTTCGCCTCAAAGAATTTGATTTAGCGCTTTTGTAGCTTCTCCTGTTTTAACTGCTAATTTGTTCAAGTTTACATTGCAGTGAGCTATGTTCGCTAATCTTGTGACTTGATGAAAGAGACCAGAAAATTTCCTCTTGCTTTTCCAGTTGAGATTTTACTCTTAAGCAGGAGGAACAAACTGGGGTAGCTGATGTATGTCCTAGAAGAGGTTGGCAGTCGCTTATCCGAGATGATCCACTTCGAGGCGAGGCTGGTAGTCGCTTATCCGAGATGATCCACTTCGGCAAAGCGGACGTCACCTGTAAGGTCTCGGATCCTCCATTGCCAATTTTCATCAAACCTGCTGGTGGCGATCAGTCCTTCACCAATTTAAGGAAGATCCAGCTTTCTGGTGGCACCATCTGTCCTGGTGGCACCATCTGTTCTGCGAAGGATTACGGCCTTGTGCAGGAGGAAGACTCTTCGTGTCCAGTTGGTTAGGCTTGGAAGTAGATAGGACCACTTGTATGCCTTTTGAGCAAATGACTCTGTTGTATGAAACACAACTTTGATGTAGTATCAATGTACCTTTCCTTTTAAATGAAAGTTCATTTTCTGCTCATTTGATTTTGCTATGCCTTCTTTTTGATTTGAGAACGCTTGAATTGGTCCGGCGGAACTAGACTTCACGCGAAGTTAAAGATAGAATCCTTTCTGAATCAGGAACGCTCTTCCAGCGAAACTAGCATGAGTTTCCCGCGAAGTTCGGTCTATGCCTTCAGCGAAGCTGAGGCAATCCTTCTGGTGAAGTCATTGATGTATTGTGCGAAGTCCGCATTTGACTCGTGGCGAAGTTAGCCCTTAGTTGGGGCTGAATCAGCGCTTCTCGGGAAGGCGCTTTAGGCGCTGTTTCAAATTAATTCAAAACGGCAGACTGTGCTTTTTTACGAGGCATCGTTTCAGGCACTCATTGGCCTATAAAAGTCCCATCAGGCTGAGAGAGAAGGTCATCACTTCTCTTTGAAATTTCCAGAGCACTTAACTCTTTTCTTCTTCTTCTTCTTCAAGAACTTGCATTGTTCTTCAATGGCTCCCAAGAGACGAGCGGGAAAAGAAGTGGCAACTTCTGCAGCGGAGGGTCCTTCTCCTCCTTCGGTCATCGAACGACCAATCGCCGGTAGGGAACTTTCCCTTTCGATTAGAGACTGCCTTATCTCTTTTAAAGCCGATGTCTGGCTGTCTTTGGATGGACCCAAAAATGATCAATTATGATTTGATGCTCTTAGGGAATTGGTTCCCTGAATTTCCTCTTTGATTTCTTGATCGGGAATTCAAGAACTGAAGAGTTCTTCTTTGGGCTTCCAGTCGAAGCTATCCCTTAGGCTGTCACATCCTGTTGAATGATATGATGCGAAACTATCCTTTGGAATGTAAATGAAAAGGACCTTAATGCCCTTCTGACGAAGTTAATCCTTAGGGCTGTACTGCATTCTATTTAAGCTTTTAAGCGAAGCTAACACTTGGATATTTCCTTGTATCCGACCTTTGTTGCGAAGTGCGGAATTAACTGCAACTGCGAGGCTAGACTTCGGGGCGAAGCTATCGTCATGCTAGCTTCGCTCGGAGAGCGAAACTATGCCTTAGCAGAAATTGTGTTTTTGTTTAGGCCTTGCTTGGCTGATGAACTAATCATAGTTTCTCTTTGTTCTTGCAGTGCACTACACTCCTGGTCCTTTGAACAGTCTATTTGGGATGACCAGGGGATCGGACGGCAATGTCAGCCTGCAATTCCAAGGGCAGGCTTCTCTGTTTAGTGAGTGGAGCTCTCTCGTTCGAGACACGCTTATTTATGGTGGGGATCAACGCACCACGAGGAGCATTCTGACTACGGCTCCCCTTGAAGATTTTGACCGTCGAACCTATAGGAAGCCGACTTCATGTTCGGGGATGCCGCGCCAGACCCTGATCGCCAGCTGCTGGCCGAGGAGGGGCAATGGATTTTCCAGTTGGAGGGTGAGAAATTTTATCTTCCGTCTAACAAGCGGCATTTTTCTTTGTCTTCCTTCCAATGCGTGACGCAGGCTCGGAAGAAGTCGTGGGAAGTGAGCCGGAGTATCGACTCCGTCCATGTAGGGAAATTGATGCTTCAGTCTCCTAGTTATGCAAGAGCAGGGCCTCCTCGTTGCATAATGGGTCTACATCCTGGGAATGTATCGCGAGAGATCCCAGTGGGAGAAAATCCTGCGGTGGCGCTGACCTTTGACAATCAATTCTTTAAAGTTAATGGGAACTATCCGGCCACTGATTTCAGAACTCCAGGCTGGATTCACCCTCCGAAGGCATGGTGGAGGGATTTAACTGTATACATTCTCGCTCATTTCGAGGAGGATCTGAAGAGGCTGAACCTTCATGAGGCCGTCAGGGCGACCTGCTACGGCATTCAGATGAGCGTGGCGTGCTTCTACGCCACCTTCGAGCTGTACTGCCCGGCTACAGGGACTTTCTTCACCCCTGTTGGCGAACTGGGTATGGCTCTGCATGAGATGTGGGAAGTCTCTGCTCTGCCCTTGAGATCTTTCCCATATGAAGAATACTTCCCGTGTGAGGCGGAATTGGCACTTCTGGAGAAGCAGGAGCCCGCCTTGTTTGAGACCTACCGGGAGTTGATGTGCCATTTGTACATTTGTTCCAGCATACATGGAAGCAATAAGGAAACTTCATGCAGCTTGAAAAGCTGGGGAGATTATTTGTTCCCAGATATGGGGAACACTCCCGAAGCGGCTCATTGTGGAGTCGCTGACGAAGACATCTTTAGCCGGATGCAAAAGCATTCTCAAGGGGATCTAATTGTGGAAGAAGATGACGGTCCCTATGAAAAAGGCGATGTTCTTCGGAGTTTTCATCACCAGGCTCGTCGGCCGATGTCCCGAAAGGCGCTGCTGGCTGGCTTCTCGACAGTCTGGCTGAAGAGGTGCGTGGTGCCGTCTTCTTCGGGTGACGTCATTCATCTGAATGTGCTGCTGCCTGCTATTCGTTTAGTCTATGGTCGTTCTCTGGGACTTCTTCCAGCCATGGTGTGCTGTATTCAGAGAGGCCTTCGTGCCTTAACGGAGGCTTTTTGCAGGCCGCCAACGACGAAGCGTGGAAAGGGGACCATTTCGCCCCGCGACGGACCAATCCCAGGATAGGTCTGCCGTACACTTATTAATGGCATGGTTCGCCCTGCACTGTCCTTCTTTGATTGAAGCTGGAGAGGACCCCCCGAAGGTGTTCGAATGGCGCTTCTCCGCTGATTCGAAGGATGTTCCTGGTAAAAGACTTACGTGGCTGAGGCCCGTAAATTGGTGCGTCGCTATGACGTCTATAGTCTTTTCCGCTGCTTCCCCCATATTCAGGATGCAGGCTATGATGCGGAGTTCAAAGACGCGGGGGAAGGGCAGTCATCGCTGAGCCGGGAAATTTTTGAGTGGCTGGTCAGCATTCGGCCCTCACATTTATTATACAGAAGCGGGGATACCTGCTACTTGGAGCCTTATGTTCCAAGTCGGTTTGCTCGACAGTTTGGATATGACCAACTGTACATGGGCAACCCAAATCTCAATTTGGCCTTCATGGGGAGCCTCATTGATGGAGCCCGAGCCTGGCGATTCTTCATTGCACGCTGTACGAGGAGGCGCGGCTGCGTATGCCGTTGAGGACTCCTAACCTTCTAACGACTTGGGCTTCTGCCAGTGGTATGCGACTTTCAACTCCACACCCCTCGGATTTACTGTTAACAATTCTGGTGTGAAGTTAATTTCTCAGCGGCTGAAGCGGAAGGTCTCTGAGAAAAGGGAAGATAAGAGGGTTCGCGTCCCGGGCATAGAAGAATTCGTTGCTGTGGATGACAGCGAAGCCTCGGATGCGGAAAGTCCTCGCTTCGAAGCAGAGACAGGTGCCGAGACTCCTGCAGCTGGTTCTGGTGTGATGGGGACAGCTCCCCCAAGACATGTAGAAGAGGCGGAGGAGGAGGATCCCAACGTTCCTCTCAAGCGCAAACGGACAGGTGGGTCTCGTAGGAAGCAGTTGGTGAAGAAGCCCCGTCGCCAAGCTCCTACAGTTGTAGAGGGCGAACCATCTGCAGCGCTCCCTTCTCTTGTCCCATTAGTAGTTGAACTGTCAGTTGCTGAACCGGCGACTGGCGAAGTTGCTCCGGACCTGGGTAGAATCAACTCCGTCCTTGTAATATACCTTATATGTGTTCCGGACAGCTCATTATTTACTTTGTGATGCAGGAACTGAGGCGGTGAGAAGCCCGAGAGCTGGGGCCGTTGAAGAACAAGGGGAACATTATGATCCCCTGTTCACTTATAAAGAGGGTGATGAGGCTGGCTATTTGCCGTCTTAGAAGAATCCGGAGGCAATGCAGCTGACGTTGGTCCTTCGGGCGCCGGGACTTCGAAGGGAAGTTCCGAAACTTCTAGCTCCTTGGGTGGACCACGGAGGGTTCGGCAAGCGAGGGTGAGCCGGCTGTCCGTGTTGATTCTGCCAAAGATTTTCCGATGGAGCCCGTAGAGACTGATGTGGCCGCCAAGACGATTGAGGCGACATCATCTTTTGGTATTGGTTTGGCTTTTTGACTTTTACTATTTGTTGTGTCCTGCCTAAACACAATCTTGTTGCAGGTGTTCCGCCTCTGGGTGCTGTCAACTTCAAGGGAGCCAACCGATCTCCCGAGGGGTCCAGGGGTGACATGAGCATTTCGACCGCGGCGGATGTTGCTGTGTTGGATGCTTTGTATGGTGACCTGCCCCTTATCGGCCTGAGCCAACCAGAGGAACAGAGGTTGAAGGGACGGTAGTCACGGAGGCAACTTCACTCCCAACTATATCAACGAGTGAGGTGCCATCGGTTTTGCCAGGTGCGGAGCTGAGGGTGATTACAAGTCCTACTTCCCAACGCTGGTGGTTGAGCCTGCTGTCCAGGAAATGGTCACTAGTCCGACCTCGGTTGTGGCTAGTGTACTGGTTTCGATGAAGACTCCTCTGAGATCACCGATGACCTGCCATACTGCTGCAGCCAGTGTTCCCACTGTTGCTTCCACAGTAATGTCAATAAAGCCGGTGGAATCTTCAGAGGCTGCCCGTCTGCCAGGAGCGATTGAGGCCGAGAATGAATTTGTAGCTGAAATAGTCGACAGCTTTTATAAAGGCTTGAAGCGATCCATCGATCTGGTCTTGAAAGGCTCGACTATGCCATTTTCTACTTTAAAGGTGGTCCTCTCCGCAGTATTGAGAATATCCGGGACTTCGGAGGGGATAACCAGGCTGCTACATTAGAGCTTCTGGTAGAACAATTTGAGAGGGACGTAGAAGAATGGCGCCGTCTCGGCCGTTCAGACGTGGAGTTTGGTGATGAGCAGCTTGCGCACCTTATCGCTCAAATGCATGAAGCCCATCTCGCCGTTCAGGAAGCTGCTAAGACCATTCTTCGGACTTGAAATCCTTGGAGACGAGGAAGATAGAGCTCGGGACGCTATAGATGCTTCTAGTAGTGCTCTCCTTGACGCTGAAGACAAATCGAGAAGGCCAAGGAGATGATCAGGAAGGGAAATCTTCTCTTATCCAAGGCTGAACCGGTGCGTCTTGAAGAGACTGCGCGGCTTGAGAAGCTTAAGGCTCAGAGTGACGAACTCTCGCGGCAAGAGTCAGCTCAAGGGCAACCTTGGTTGAAGTTGAAGCTCGCTTGGCTCAGACGGCGAGTTTTAATGAAGCTGTGCTAAGGTCGCAGGCTCTTGTGAGGGCTATCGATGATAGGGAGGCAAGGCTGGCCTTCCTTGAAGAACGGATCAGATTATATGACGTACGCTCGTAACTTGTAATATATGTGCCTCCATGTATCCCTTCCTTTTTGGAATCAATAAAAGTAATTTTGTCTTGACCTTCCTGTCATGTTTTCAACTTGTTCTACTTTCTGAATTGTCGCTTCCAAGTTGTATTGCAGCCAGTTGAGAAAATAGTCCTTGCTGGATTGGGATTGAAAAATGAGACTTGGCTATCTGCCGGTTCAGAGTTCGCAATGACATAACTGACTGAGACACCACCAAGCTCAAGGTTGGTGATACTTGCCTTTTGTAAATGTCAACAAGTATCGAGACCTGTCTTTTGTAAATGTCAACAGGCTCAAGTTGAGACTTGTCTTTGTAAATGTCAATAAGCTCGAAATTGAGACTTGGCTGTCTGTCGGTTCAGAGGTCGCAATGACATAACCGATTGAGACGCCACCAAGCTCAAGGTTGGTGATACTTGTCTTTTGTAAATGTCAACAAGCATCGAGACCTGTCTTTTTTAAATGTCAACAGGCTCAAGGTTGAGACTTGTCTTTTGTAAATGTCAACAAGCTCGAATTGAGACTTGGCTGTCTGCCGGTTCAGAGGTCGCAATGACATAACCGATTGAGACGCCACCAAGCTCAAGGTTGGTGATCACTGTCATAGGTTTAATGTTAACGTAACAGCGAAATGCATATGTGGTCTTACCATTCTGTGGATGAGATTTGGTAAGTGATTTTGGAGAGGGAATCAAATGGGAACAGGTCCCTTAGAATTTTTAGCAAATCCCCAGCTGTCTACGGGTTTGATATGCCTTTACCAACTACCGTTTGAGTCGGGCTAGCCATGCTATTCCCCTCAGCATGATGAGTTGTCGAGGACTTATGTTGGGCTTAAAGGCCAACATTTTCCTCTATCCTTAATCGTTAAGGATATTGGAGCATCTGGTTAGCGTATGTGTAACTTGATTCTCCTTTAAGAGAACTAGTATATGGCCAGGTTCTTACTGGTTATGGTTGTTGTAAATCACCTAGAGGGGGGGGGTGAATAGGTAGGCTAATCTAATGGTCACTAAATGACAAATAATGCGGAATTAAAAACTATTGTGACCTAAACAAAACTTCTTACACTAAACACCAAGTATAACCAAGAGTGTAGCCGAATTCCCGTGAAGGGCTCTGGACTAACTCTCTAGATTCCCCTAGATAAGGGTTGAGGTACCGCGTTGGCTCTCTTGGTTGAATACAAGTGTTAGCAAACAATCCCCAAGCATATATCAATAAGCACACAATATATCAAGCATGTAAAGATAAGACAAGTAATAGCATGCAAGATATAAACAAGAGACAAAGAGAGAGAGAGTGAGCAATCGCAAACACAAGAGATTTGTTTCGAGGTTCGAGCATACTTGCTCTACATCCCCGCCTTCGACACACGAAGGATTTCCACTATGCTTGATCCCAATGGATCACTCCTCGGTGCCACAACACCTACAAGCCCTCGGACTCCCTAGTCCGTACACACCGCGAGCTCACTAGCCCGCCGAGGCCGCACCTCAAACAAGAGTTCACACACGAACTCTAAACCACCGCGAACACACTTGTCCGCCTCCTCAAAGAATAAAGATGAAGTCTTTGGTGACCACAACACTTTAATCACCTAAAAACAATCTCACTACAACGCTCCTATAGAATGAATAATCAATGGATAGCTCAAGTGTTTGTGTGAGAAAACAAGGAAAGAGATGGTGGAGGAAAACTCAAGAAAATCTCTTTTAACACTCTTGATAAAAACTCCCCTTTTGATTGGAAGTATTAGCTCTCAATTTAGTGGAGAAAACTCTTTTAAATGAAGTGGGAAAAACTGGCTCAAAGTCCACTAAAAATCTTAGAGAAAAACAGTGCCCAAACCCCAAAATTTATAGGGCTAGATAAGCTAGCCGTTGTGGTCTGACAGAACTGTCGGTCGACCGCCCGGTCGACCGGCCAACGGTCATATTTCAGACCGTTGTGCCATCGGTCGACCGGCACGGTCGACCAAACCTCTGGAACAGAGAGCAGATTCTCTGCCGGTCGACCGTCCCGGTCGACCGAGGCTTTCCAGAGAGCAAAGCTCTCTGGACGGTCGACCGTCCCGTCGACCGGCCCTCCAGTCAGACTCGTGCACGTCTGTGCACGCGCGCGGTCGACCGGCCCGGTCGACCGGCTGAAGCCAGGTCAGGGATTTTAGGGAAAGAAAACTTAGTCATTTTGGTTGAAATAAAATCCCATAAAATTCACAGAAAATCTACAAAAATAGTTTTACCAAATATCTTGATAAAAAAAACATGCTTGCACAAAATCAAGACATGTTACAAATAATTTGAACTATTTTTGTAACTTGAAAAAATTAGCTCAAATGAAAAACAGTATTTCCAAAACTGATTTTTCTAAAACTTGTTTTCCAAAACTTCATCAATACAAAAACAAGATATTTAAACTACTTTTAAAGCATAGTGTGTATGGATATGATCCACTACACAAACATGGTGAAATATCTATGTTTTTGACATTAAGCACTTAAACATGGTTTTGGTTAAAACATAAAACTGAATACAAAAACCAAAATGATATTTTGTCAAAGAGAAAAATCTTTTCTAAAGCAAACTAATCAAGAGTGTGTGTGTATATGATACTTGAGTAATCACCAACTACTCTATCCTTTACATTTTATCTAAAAATAAAATCCTCTAAAACAAACCTAGACACAAGTCTTCATCTTCTTGAAGTCTTCACTTGAAGCCTTCTTGACTTGGTCCAAATACCGTGCTAGCTCCAAAACTTGACTTTAAAATATTGTTGAAGCTATGCACTACTAAGATCTTGATCATGAATCTATCACTAATTAACATAAGATCATTAGTACTATAATTATATGAGTTGATCATCATCAAAACTAGAGTGATGGGCCTTTGGGCCAACAATCTCCCCTTTTTGATGATGACAAAAACTCATGAAGTTATATATGCATGGATTAAAGTAAAGCTTCAAAGAAGCTCCCCCTTAACTCATGCATAACAAATAAACAAAAATATTGCAATGTATGCTCATAAACATGTATGCAAATGTATGAAGATAAACATGCTAACAAGCATAAACACATCAAATTCTTTTTCTCCTATTTGCAAAACAAAACATATATGCATAAACAATCCTTTTTCACAAAAATCTTTCTCCCCCTTTTTGTCAATCATCAACAAAGGGGTAAAAATACAATCAACACATTTTCTCCCCTTTGTCATAAACAAGGAGAACAATAAGGGGTGTAAACAAATAAGTTAATAAAAGGTTATATGCGATATACATTCATGAAGAGGAAGACGGTAAAATAACTTCCCTACACATATACATTACATGAAAAAGGGATGACAGGCCCTTATTCACATAACGTATAATATGTAATGCATAAGAGGAGATGTGAAGCTCCCCTACACACGTGTATCACAAAAAAGAGTTGTCAAACTCCTCAATACAAGATACACTCATCATGAATCTATATGTAGAAGAGATGTTAAACTCTCCTTGCATATAGGCAATACAACTCAAAAATATTTTGATTTTTCTTATAAAACAAAATTTTGAATTTTCTCAATAAAACAAATCTGAGATTTTTTTTTTAAAACAAAAATTTAAAGGTATCAGAGCTCTTGTAAAACAATCAATTTTAAGATACCAAATTGTAAAAAATCATTATTGTAAATCATATTGATACCAATTGAAATTTAACAAATATGAAGTTGAAACATATTGATATCAATTGTAAACATAATGATCAAATATTTTATTTTCATCATAAACTTTGTGCTTTAAAAAGTGAATCAATGTAAATCAAGCAAGCACATGAAAATCATATATATATGTATGAAAAGAGGAATACAATAGCAATTGATATAAGGAAATAATGAAGCATACAATATAGAAAACAAAATATGAGTATATACAAAATTATCAATTAGATACCAATGGAAAAGATCCAATGATACCAATTGAAAATAACAATGTAAATCAAGTATATAACTCATAACCTACCACCCTTCATATGCTCAAGATAAAAGATTTCAATAAGGCTTACAAGGCATACTCGCCCAGCCATCCGCCCATTGAAGGTAGGGGTTTTCAAAAATAGATTTGAAAATGTTTTAGCATTGAAAAATCATACCAAATGAAGAATACTTAACTAGTTAAAATAATTTTTAAAAAACTAGTTAAAGATCCTTCAAAACATGGAATCAAAACATATATTTTCATGAATCATACAAATACATAAGAGTTGACACTCAAAACGATAAAGCTCAAAAATATGTTCATGAAACAAAGTCATGACAAAACAAATAAA